>JAECUM010003590.1:0-21957 GCA_016617855.1 Megalonaias nervosa | reverse complement strand
CAAAAAAGTCAGTGGTGACAAAAAGGAAGGCTAAAGAAATCTTTGCCAAAGCCACAAAAAGATTTCAACTGGCATATCAACAGGTTGTGTCCATTGGAGAAAAAGACAAGTGAATGTATGGGATTATTTGTATATAGTTGATATACTTGGTTTATTCTACAGATTTTGTTATGAAAAGAGAGAAGTATAATATGTTTGCTGCAAAAATTGACAAATTAATGTGACTTAATTATGATGTGAACACTGACATGCACATGAAATAATTTCAGCATCAATAGTATTGGAGAACAAATTCATGTGACAATAAATATTGTGAAATTATTAAAGTCAAGTTGAACATTTTTGGTAAGTTTATTAGTTTTTCAAATGATTGTTTTGTTTTATATTATGATCATAAGTTGTACCAGGATCAGTTTTTTATGATTGTAGAATGCCTTCGGCCCCCTGGACCCCCGGATCGGGGGCACTGCCCCTCGAGACCCCCTTGGGGGAGGACCCCCAAACCCCCTTAAAATATTTTCAGCTTTTTTTATGGAAGACCAAAATCATGTCTGAGATTTGGAAGATGGCGGGTGCATTGTGCCTTGTCCTTGGGGATTCTATGTGCAAGACTGTAATGACAGTCACTTATATCCTTTGGACTCATTCATGTTTGTGGGTATCAGTTTTTGAGTACTTGTATGGATAAACATTGATATCAGTACTTAATTTGTGGATTGGGGAAGGGTCATAATGTTTTCACAAAAGTATGTTTGGTCTTTATCTTCAATTTTATGGTTTTTAACAACCACACTATCCCCTAAAAAAAGTGAATTCAAAGTAAATTTCTGCAGTCTTAATAATTTAATTTTAGTGTATGCATGTTTGTGTATGTTTCAGGAAACTGTAAATGTTTGTAGGGGCATAAAATTTCTGAAAAGTCTGTAAATTCAACATTTGTATGCAATAACCAAATTAATGAAGGAAGCATATAACTTTTCCCATGTCTGTCCATCCTGTAACATTTTGTCCCAACCTGTTTGTTTTGAATTATGATTCTCCACAGTGACTTTAAAAGGATTGCATTGTTTGAAACCAAATTTGGTATAAGGCTTTGATTGAAACCAAATTTGGTATGACGTTTTAGAGTGCATTGATTGAATCCAAATTTGGTATAAGACTTTAGAAGGACTGCATTGAAGGAAACCGAAATTGGTGTAAGGCTTATGAAGGACTACATTGAAGGATTCCAAATTTGGTATAAGGCTTTAGAAAGACAGCACTGATTAAAACCAGATTTGGTATAATGCTTTAGAAGGACTGCATTGAAGGAAACCAGATTTGGTATAAGGTTTTAGAAAGACAGCACTGATTAAAACCAGATTTGGTATAAGGCTTTAGAAGGACTGCATTGAAGGAAACCAGATTTGGTATAAGGCTTTAGAAAGACAGCACTGATTAAAACCAGATTTGGTATAAGGTTTTAGAAGGACTGCATTGATTGAAACCAGATTTGGTATAAGGCTTTAGAAGGACTGCATTGATTGAAACCAAATTTTGTATAAGGTTTTAGAAGGACTGCATTGATTGAAACCAGATTTGGTATAAGGCTTTAGAAGGACTGCATTGATTGAAACCAGATTTGGTATAAGGCTTTAGAAGGACTGCATTTAAGGAAACCAATCGTTTTCCAACAAAACTTTACAGAGTTAATAGAGTTGGAACTTTCACTGTTCATTTGCATCATATTTATATGGGCATCCATGTCATATCTCCTGCTGTTTAGCACTTGACACATTGTGTAAGAATTTGACATTAGTGTGAACCAGTTTTATTCCAGTTATCTAGTTTGTTAACATTTTAAACTTGTGAAGCCTTGTATGAATTTTGGTACTGTAGCATTCTGATTTCCATTTTGTGAGACTTGTATGAAGTTTGGTACTGTAGCATTCTGTTTTTTATTTTGTGAGACTTGTATGAATGTTGGTACTGTAACATTCTGATTTCTGTTTTGTGAAACTTGTATAAATTTTGGTACTGTAGCATTCTGATTTCCATTTTGTATGCAGAATGCTCACGCCTATGTCAACGCTGGATTCCGAATGAATGTAGATAAGGCCAACAATTTCCTGGTAAAAAACCAGCCCAGCATTGTGTTTGGAGGGATCAGCAAAACTTTTGTGAGTATACAGATGGATACATTTATTTGTATGGTGTAATTAATTTACTCATTGCTTGTCTGCACTGTTCAGTCAGCATAGTTGTTAAATTCATTTTATTGCATTTTATTCTTTCTATTTTTATCATCATCCTTTTCAGATTTTAATAAATCTAGAATTAGTTATATAACACAGCCTTTTGCTGTGTGTCTACATAATATTGTGAAAGTATTTCAGATTCATTTCATCATAAATTCTCATGCATAGCATGAATCATTATGAAGCTCAGACATTTAATTCAACAACACACTTGCCTTTTATGAGCTATAAATAGGTGTTTACAAGTTTTAAAATTAATCGTAATAATGAAACTGCATACAAGTTTAGGTGATTTCCCATTGGATGGTTAAGTCAAGTGGGTTCTGTTTCAGTGTGGGGTATTATGACATAGGTCATATTGGGAGTGTTGCCCATGGGTTGAGTAGGAAAATGTATGTGATGTTGAGACATAAGTGTGTATATAAGGACAAAGATGTGGACAATTGATTCATTCTTATATTCTTATTTCCTATGTTCTTGTTTTAAATATCACTCTGCAAATATGTTTAATGTTGTGTTTATATATAATATGAGAGGAAATCATTTATTTGGATTATTCATTGGAATTACAAAGTGCTCTTTGACTCGGGACTAAAATATTGTTCTGGGATTATTGAGAATTTGTTCAAAGAAGGAGTTCTGGACAATACTGTTGTGATATACCATGAATGTTGGCACATTAGCACATTTGAGGACCTGTTATTCATTTGGAACACTGTTCTTTTTGACTTGTGTAGAACATTTTAGGATTATTTTTGATTTAATTCATAATACTGTAAGTTCCTCTTCAATTTTCATTTTATAATTTAAAAAATTAAATTAATTGTTAAATTTGATGAAACTTGTTGGTTTTGCTTTTTCTGTTATTTAGTTTAAGACCATAGATTCATAATACTGAGATGGATCATAAAGAAGGTAATACAGTTCATTGTTTGATGTTTATGCTTGTCCCTATGACCTTGGGGTCAAAGCCACATCATAGAAAATTTGAGTTACAGCTCAGGATTAATTTTCATTGCCTATATTTCCTAAACCCCTTGATGTATACTTTTTTATGTGAAGCTAAGACAATTCATTGTGGCACACCTGCCTCTTTGACCTTGGGAACAAGGTCACAGGAATAGAAGATTTGTGTTAAGGCTTGGGTTAAAGTTTTTTATTTGCTTTTATTTCCTAAACCTCTTGGTATATTTTCTTCATACTTTCAAATGAATCATTATAAAGCAAAGGCAGTTCCTACTGTGACATGCAAGCTTATCATTTTGAACTTGTAGTCAAGGTCACATTCTGCATAAATTCTTTGATTGTGGGCTTGACATGCAGGTTAGGGTCTTCTGTAAAGTGCATTTAACAATTAAACAAATTTATCATTTCAGAATTATGTTAGTATAAAAAAATCTACTCTTTGCATTTGACTTTTTGTTGTGGTATTGAAATGCAAAACTATTTCTTTTGTTAAATAAGAACATTTCCAATGTATGGGGCAGGTGTTTACATTCATCTTTAATGGTGAATTCCAACATTACTGATACAGTTTTAGTTTGAGCTGTACTAAAGCTTTACTTAAGATTCAGGCTAATTTGGTAAGTTGATATTTGAAAAATAAACTTTTGCAATTTTTTTTTTATCTTTACAGACCCATGCAAGCAAGACTGAGACCTTCTTAACAGGAAAGCAACTTTTGGACCCCAATGTCATTAAAAGTAAATAAGTATTTCATACTTTTTTCATTTTTTTAATGGAAGGGCTGTGTAATGTTACCATTGTCCATCATCCAGTCCTGTCCCATTTTGTCACAAGGTTCATTTCTTCTCTGAATCATTTGAAAGACTTATTGGATTAAACAAAGTTTGGTTTGAGAATTTACATTAAGAGGACCTTGGTTAGCATTGATTTTCACTATTTTTGTATGCCTGTCTTAAGTCAGCTGACCGCTTCGGTGGCCTAGTGGTTAGAGCGTCCACCTCGGATGCAAGAGGTCATGGGTTCGATCCCCGGCCAAGTCATACCAAAGACTTACAAAAATGGTACTAACAGATGCCTCGCTTGGCGCTCAGCATTAAGAGGTTTGTGTTAGGACTGGTCGGCCTGGTGTCAGGATAATGTGACTGGGTGGGACATCATGCTACATGTCTGCGGCATGATGCCCCAGTGCTAAACATCACTATAAACTGCCACATTGCAGACATCGTAGCGATGTGACTGAAAAATTGTTAAAGCTACGTTAAAAATCCAAATCACACACACACACTTAAGTCAGCTGTATCACCTTACTACATTTTCTGTCAACATTCACTTGTCAAGTAGATCACTGTTAAATGGTTGGAGAGAGTTTCATATAACGTTTCCCAATTATATCAGTGTCCATGGTGCACTTACAATTTTGGGGTGAAGTGACTTCTGTTCTCAGCCACATTTGTGTGAGGTGATGGGATTTATGGAAAAATGAGTGTAGAGTAGTCAAAATTTAGAATGATTAAAGCAGTCATTCAGAACAGCTTTGATACAAAGTCTGTACACCAGATGTTAAAAGAAGAAAACAAATCATTAAACTTTTGGAAAACAGTAATATTTTTCGTAGTAAACTATGACTTAGTTTTTTGCAAAAGAATTGAACCTTGAATATCGGTTTTGATTTTGAAACTGGATTTCTCTGCCTATAATGGCAAAGTAGCAAAAGCACTGGGGTAACTGTTTCACCAGAATCCCTCCTTAGCATGGGCCCTTGTATATAGCATTAGTAGGTTGTAGGTTAGCCATGCCCCTTACAAGTTCAATGCAAAGGAAAATGTAGGTCTGCAACTTGTATTCCTCTCAGGAGTTAGACTTTTGAATAACAAGATATTTTATTGAATTTTTTGCCAAATGTATATCATGTATAGATTAGATAGTGTGTCACATACCATTAACTACACACCCTGCATCAAGGTGAAGGTATGAGCAAAGAAAAATATAACCCTTGACCTGTATTCAGGTTTGGAGTAAAACTTTTGAACCACTGAAGACATTGTAATAAATACATTGAAATTCTGCTGTAACACTGAAGACATTGTAATAAATACATTGAAATCCTGCTGTAACACTGAAGACATTGTAATAAATACATTGAAATCCTGCTGTAACACTGAAGACATTGTAATAAATACATTGAAATCCTGCTGTAACACTGAAGACATTGTAATAAATACATTGAAATCCTGCTGTAACACATTGTGCAAATGCATGTTAAGTCATTTAACTGAATGTAATAATTAATGTGTATACCCAAGCTCTGCAGGGGGTGGGGAGCATAGGAGTGGCACAAAGATCGAATTTGACTGGAACAGCTGCAATCTTAAATCAATGCATGTTAAACAAAGATAAGTGAATCACAGCGTGCATGTTTAATATTTCATTTTAAGCGCAAAGCCATGCATTGGTATGTACATTATAACTTATCATGCTATACCTGTATTTATGAACACATGGTTCTCAGCTGCATTTTGTCAGTCTGCTAAAGGTTTGTCATGCAAATCAGATTACGCCTTTTTGATATTTTGACAAACCCAGAGGAAAAATCGCTTAGAAAACAGGAGGGGCCTCGTCTGAATTTATCTAGATCTTTTTCTGATACCTCAATGATGTTTGTCATGCAAATCAGATTACACCTTTTTGATATTTTGACAAACCCAGAGGAAAAATCGCTTAGAAAACAGGAGGGGCCTCGTCTGAATTTATCTAGATCTTTTTCTGATACCTCAATGCAAGTCTTTTCTTACTTTTTATCAGGATTTGTGTCTGAAACTCTTCTTGGTGTTAAGATAAATTTGCGATCTTATCATCGGTAATAAGGCTGGAATAAACTCGACTGCAGTACTTGAAAACTTTATAGTGCAGTACTTGAAAACTTTAGAATGCAATACTTGAAAACTTACTGATGATATTTCTCATCCAGTGCAGTTTATTCAACTGACACATATTTACTGAGCCTTTGTTCCCCTAGAAGTTGGTTAATAGAAACCTATTTTTCCTGTTCAGACCATATGCAGCAGAGAAGGACTGTGTTTTAAATTTAGATGACCATTCCAGCAATACACTTGTACACTTATGGGTGGTCAGCTTATTCTGCAATGAAAACACACAAGAAGGAAAGAGAGTCATAATCAAACAAGATAAAGCAGTTGATTTTGAACTAGGTTGCTGTACTTTAACTTTGATGCTAAATATTAGCAATTTGAATGGAATAAATCATACTAGAAAAGAGGACTTTACATATATTGTTCCATGAAGTGAAGTGAATAATTGTGTCATGCTAAAAAAAATTTAATCCCTACTATACCCATTGTATATTTGAAAAGAAATTCACTCACTACAGTACCTTTTTATTTGTGTACTGGATAAGAAATTCTTTCACTACTATAACCTTTTATTTGTATATATAAGAAATTCACTCATTAGTACAGTGGTCCCCCTCTTATACGGCCACCCCTTCTGCACCAGGAAAGTGGCCTTATAAGACGGGTGGCCTTTCCAGAGGAGGACTAAATTTTTTGTGAGAAGTATATGTAATGTACATAGTAAGAAAGCTACATACTTCAAAGCATTTAATATCTTCGTTTAATATCTTCATTTAAAAGTAACATTAATTATTAAAAGGTACTTCTTGTTATAATAATAGACTTATTTCAACATTATGTACATTATAAGTTCTTATTCTTCGCGTAAGCGTGATAAGCTAATGGGTATTGTTGTCATGCACATTGCAAAACCATTCAAAAATGTCATTTAAATCTTGGTACATACATAATTCTCTTTCCATTTGCTCCATTTTCCCACTGCTGCTTAATAACTTCCTTATCAGTTATGACGATGTTTATTTGAGACTTTTCAACATAAAATTTTGTTTTATTCGAGTCATTTCTACATAAAATTGTTCGGCAAGTCCCCCTCCCCACCTTTCCCAATGTCATCAAGTAGAATAACCGACTTTCTTCTATAATACGTCTCCGTTTACGTGATGACATGTTAATGTTTGGTAATGATTTATTTGGATGTTGCTAACTGTATGCGATTTAATTATGCAGATGAAACTTACGTAAAGGGGACAAAATGCCTTCTTCGTAAAGGAAGCAATAAGTATGTTGTCACATGATTTTTTGATCTTTGTCTGGAACCTTGTTTTTTTCAAGGTTAATTTCTCTGTGTGCGTGTTAATGCACAAAATCTATTTTTAGCCTATGCTGACCCTGTTATGATCTTGACAATTACGTCCGGTTGTAATCACCAAAGAGAAGAACTCGACAGATGTGTGAAGCCCAAAACTCTGTCATTTACATTGTTGAGCTCATTTCCTGTAAACATGGGCTTTTATAGACAATAATATAATATTAATCTTAGTGTTACATGTACTTTAGTCAACACTTCTTTCAGTAATGGAAACCTGACATTGGGAGACATGTATCGACGATAATCTGATTACTTACCTTACATCATGATATGAATTAATTATTGGTTCTGGATACATTTGAAATAAAAAGTTGCCGCTTGTGTGGGGAACATTTTACATTTTTGTACTAATATGCTGGCCACTGGTCGGGGGGCCATTCAAGAGGGGGACTACTGTATACCCTTTTATTTGTATATATATATATATATATATATATATATATATATATATATATATATATAAAAGAAATTCACTCACTACTATACCCATTTATTTGTATATTTGATAAGAAATTCACCCATTACTATCACCCTTTTATTTGCGTATTTGATAAGAAATTCACTCACTGCCCTTTTATTTGTGTATTGAATATGAAATTTACCCATTACTATCACCTATTTGTATATTTGATAAGAAATTCACAAACTATTATCAAGTTTTTATTTGTGTATTTGTGATATTGATAAGAAATTCACTCACTACTATTACCCTTTTGTTTGCATATTTGATGAGAAATTCACCTATAACTATTACCATTTTATTTGTGTATTTGATAAAATTTCACTCACTACGTATTACCCTTTTATTTGTGTATTTGATAAGAAATTCACTCACTATTATCACCCTTTTATTTGTGGATGCATGATTTGGATTTTTAATGTAGCTTTTAAACCTTTACAGTCATATAGCTATGATGTCTGCAGTGTGACAGTTTATAGTGATGTTTTGCACTGGGGCATCATGCTGCAGACGTGTAGCATGATGTCTCACCCAGTCACATTATCCTGACACCAGGCTGACCAGTCCTAACACTAACCTCTTAATGCTGAGTGCCTAGCAAGGCAGCTGTTAGTACCATTTTTATTAGCCTTTGTCACGACTTGGCCGGTGTTCAAACCTGCGATCTCAGGCATCTGAGACAGATGCTCTAACCACTAGGTCACCTGAGTGGTTCCCTTTTATTTGTATATTTAATAAGAAATTCACTCACTACTATCACCCTTTATTATTTGTATATTTGATAAGAAATTCACTCACTTTTATCACTTTTATTTATGTATTTGATAAGAAATTTGCTCACTACTATACCCATGTATTTGTGTATTTGATAAGAAGAGTCTGTAATCTTCAACCTATACAGATTTGATGGATTTTTAAATACTCATTCAGCTGTTATTCTGAGGACATCAGTGATAGTCTATTTGTTTAGACACCTCCTTGTGTAAAAATAATATTTTTGAAAGGTTTAATCAGTATTCCACAATTTCATTTCCTTTATCTTTAACTAGTAACCCAGATCTGCCTTTGTACAATATACTGGCAGATTGGCATTGATTTTGATGTGCTGGCAATTCTGGGTGTGTGCTGCTTGTAGTAGGTACATGTTGTAGATGAGCAAGTATGTTACATGGGTCAGAATAAGGAACAACTTTTAACAATTTGGAAAACTTTGAGTTCACTCAGGGAATAGGGAATTCATACTATTTTTTTTATTTATTCATTAAATTTTAATTTTGATACTATATTATACTTTCCTATATCCGCTTGTTTTTCTCAGATGCCCTACTCACATTACAGTTAGAAATTGTACCAGATAGTGATCCAGTTGATGCAAATCCTGCATATAGAAGGGATCTTGCACTGGCATTCTTTTACAGGGTATGAACTTTTGATTTCTTTATTTTTCATTATACATCATTCATTATTTATTGATGCTGGTAATTTCACATAGCTGTTTTAGGCATCATCAGATTTTCATTATATCATGCCATTCCCTTTAAAGGGGCATGTAATGTTACATACATATATGTCCGAACATTTGTTCACTTTGTTAAACATCTATTGTCCTTATATTGTTTAAAGTTTCGGCCGTATTAGTTGTGAGACATCAGATGGATTGAAATTAAATTTGGCTCAGAGTTTGATATTAGTAATATCCAGGTGTATTCTGTTTTATTTGTGTACTTTAAATTGAGATGAACTTTTAAGATGAGAAATTTGTACACTGTGAGTGTGTCTTTGTGTATGACAGAGAGAGAGAGGGAGGGGATGAGAGATATAAAGTGATTTTTGGGGGTGGGTATTAATAATGCTGAGAATGAACATCCGTCATTTAATGTTAATGATGACAAGGAAAAAATTGTTTCATAAAAATACCCATGAACAGAGGTGATTGGAAATGCTGGTTATATACTATTTTACATTTACTTGTTAGTATGTTCTGTATGTGCTTGGAGACCATGTGGGATCCAGATTACAGAGTGGCAGCACCCCATTGGTCAGATCCTTATCATCAGGGCAGCAGACCTATGACACCAATAAACAGGAATGGCCTTTGACTGAGCCACTTCAGAAGCTCGAGGCCAAAGCTCAGGTATTATAATGTCACATAAATGAAGATTTTGAAGTTGACGGTCAAGTGAGGAAGTTTTGAAGGTCAAGTGAGTTTTCTGTGTGGAGTCTTCAGATGTGCAGCAAGACATGAAGTGCATAATTACATATAAAACTTCTCAGAATGGTCAGCACATCATGTGGTTGGTAGTTTTACTTCATTATAAATCCACTCTAAGTCAGATAAGTGTAACTTAGTACAATCTACTTGAGTCTGAATCTACATTATATAGACTACTATATAGATCTGATCATTCACCTTGTGATTATTTCATAATCAGGTAGTTTACTCACCACTGCTTGTTATGGAGATAATTTTCACATTTTATAATTTTATGAAATTCTTAATTTGGCAGACAGTTTGACTGTTACAGTCATGGAACACAGTATGAAGCATAGTTAGGGTCTTGCCAGCAGGACTCGAACTTTTTCGTATCTAAACCGCACCTGATCTCTGATTCTCCAAACATTTTGAACACAAAACTCAGGCTTAAGCTTGAAATCACAAAATTAGATGCAAGTACAGCTTAGTCAGTGAAATATAGCAGTCAAAGAGATAGACTAAAAAAAATCCAGAATCCAGAAAGTTCCATTATTCTAACTTGATTATAGATACTGTCCAATTTGTAGGACTTTGACCTTAACCTGGAGGTTTATGCTTAAAATGTTTGTTATCTGATACAATAAGATCATTTCTGGTTGGATGCAGGCAAATCATGTTATTCAGATATACATTTCCTGAAATTTTGCACTTGAACGTTTGATGTCAGTTTTTGAAGATGCAGTGTTGCCGTCTATGAGCTGATGAGGGGCAATATGAGAAAGTAATAGAGATATGCAAAAACTAAAGTAAATATGTTTTGGACATAGTTTGTTTTTTATTGTATTAAGATCCATATTTTGGTATGTATAACTCCAATTTTGTATACCTATTTTTCCTGGATTCTGATTGGAGGTTACAGTAGAACAAAAAACTTTTTTCTAGACTGATTAGATGAGAGGGTGATGGCACTAAAGCTGCATACATGTGTCACATCCTTGTGAAATATTGAATTGGTTGCAGTGTAATTACATTGTTACATTTTACAAACCACAGCTGTCCTGTTCTTTGATTGCTTATGTTTGTAATAACTTGTTTCATTTCACATTGCTTTTTAGTTTTTGTTCAGTGATGACTCATTACTGGAAATACACGTGAAAGACTAGTAACTTGTGCTCATGCTCTGTCATGAATACTTTCAAGCTGTGCAAATGCCACATTACAGTGTCATGAATACTTTCAAGCTGTGCAAATGCCACATTATGGTGTTGTGAACACTTTCAAGCTGTACAAATGCCACATTACAGTGTCATGAATACTTTCAAGCTGTGCAGATACCAAAAATTCCAGTGATGTGAAAACTTTCAGGCTGTGCAAATGCCACATTCCAGTGTCATGAATACTTTCAAGCTGTACAGATATCAAATTCTGGTGTCATGAATAGTTTCAAGCAGTGTAGATACTACATTAGGTTGTTGTGGATACTTTCAAGCTGTGCAAATACCACATTACAGTGTCATGAATTCTTTCAAGCAGTGCAAATACCACATTATGGTGTCATGAATACTTTCAAGCTATGCAAATACCATATTATGGTGTAGTGAATACTTTCAAGCTGTGCAAGTACCACATTACGGTGTCATGAATAGTTTCAGGCTGAGCAAATACCACATTACAGTTATAATGATGCCTATCTGGAAATGCAATTATGAGTTAACCCTTTACCTCATGCAAGCGCCTTTGGACACCTCTACTCCATTCTCATGGAAGCGCCTTTGGACGCCTCTACCCGATTCGCATGGAAGCACCTTTTGACACCTATACACCATTCAATGCCTGCTGTAAACATCAGCCATTTTGAGCGGGTTTTCATAGCGCCACCTTTGGGGAAATCTGTTAGATACTACATTCATTGGTGTGAATGACCATTACATCAGATCACATGGTCGCTGTTTAAGATTTGGTTGAAATCTGCTATTTAAAGTAACTGGGGCATATTCTCCACTCTCCAAAATGAAGGTCACGGATTTCGTTCAGTACTTGAGTTTTCATGATTAGAATCACAACTATGAAAGCTTCAATAACTTACGTAAAGGCTCTGATATTGATGTAGGCAGCAATTAGTTTTTATAAATTATCAAATTCAGATGATTTAGTGATGCAGACGCAGACAAAGAACTTGTAAATTTTGAGTATGAGAAATGGCAGCTACAGTTGGTCACTCAGTTTCACTGACTTGACAGTGAACAAGTTCTCTCAAGATTTTAAAGCACAAAAAGTTTTCCATGAAAAATAATTATACAACTATAACGATCGAATTTCACTCTTAAATCATCTATTCATAATATATGTGTACCAGATATGTACAATGATTAAAATTGATGTTAAACATAACATATACGACATTGCTTAACAGTTAACAGGCATGCCTATGTGTATGGAGTCGAACAGGTAACAGGTGTTCTATTTATAGCGCACTGCATTGGGTAACTTTGCTGTATGTATATTGAAAGGCTAAAAACCATACACTCTATGAGGCAAAGGACTAAAAAGTCATATTCTCTATGAGGCAAAGGGCTAAAAAGCCATACACTCTATGAGGCAAAGGGTTAAAGAGCCATACACTCTATGAAGCAAAGAGTTATTGTGGCAAATTTGCAGTTATTTACTTTGGAAATAAACTTAGTTCTTCTTTTTTATTTCTCATCTTAAATGTGTGTGTGTGTGTGATTTAGATTTTTTAACGTAGCTTTAACAGTTTTTTTCAGTCATATTGCTATGATGTCTGCAGTGTGACAGTTTATAGTGATGTCCAGCACTGGGGCATCATGCCGCAGACATGTGGCATGATGTCCCACCCAGTCACATTATCCTGGCACCAGGCCGACCAGTCCCTACACTAACCTCTTAATGCTGAGCGCCAAGCGAGGCTGCTGTTAGTACCATTTTTGTAAGTCTTTGGTATGACTCGGCCGGGGTTCGAACCCGCGACCTCCCGCATCCGAGGCGGATGCTTTAACCACTAGGCCACCGGAGTAGTTAATACTGATGAAAACAGCAGATCAAGAAGATTTTGAAATGTTGGCTGTCACATGCATGATATACATATGAATTCCAGTATGCAGTGATCAGCGCATCATTAATTCAGAATGGTTTAGCAATGTAATTAGCACAGCTTAAAGCTTAGCAATGGTTTAGCAATGTAATTAGCACAGCTTAAAGCTTAGCAATTGTTTAGCAATGTGATTAGCACAGCTTAAAGCTTAGCAATGGTTTAGCAATGTAATTAGCACAGCTTAAAGCTTAGCAATGGTTTAGCAATGTAATTAGCACAGCTTAAAGCTTAGCAATGGTTCAGCAATGTAATTAGCACAGCTTAAAGCTTAGCAATGGTTCAGCAATGTAATTAGCACAGCTTAAAGCTTAGCAATGGTTTAGCAATATGATTAGCACAGCTTAAAGCTTAGCAATGGTTTAGCAATATGATTAGCACAGCTTAAAGCTTAACAATGGTTTAGCAATGTAATTAACACAGCTTAAAGCTTTTGATGTGCTAAGCATAAGTGCAATGCATGACCTATGTACAATTGCATTTTTTTTTTCCTTTCCTTTGGAAAAGTTGGTTCTTTTGTTTTATTTCTCACCCATGCGACAGAGAAATCCAGCAGTTTTGCTAACCTTACTTTTCTTATCTTAGTCTAGTCATCTCAGACCAGTTATCTCAGTCAAGGTGTCCACACGCTCAGAACTACTTTTAAAAAAAGAAACCCTTGTTGTCTTCTGCTGTGCCTGATGCAGTTGTTCTAAAATCAAACAACAACAACAACAAATATATAACAAAAACATATTAACTTAAGGTCAATCCATTTTTGAGAACACACCATAGAAAAACATTTCGAGAGAGACAAAGACACACGCACACGATGTTGAGCTTTTTGGTATTATGCTAGTTCGTTCCACACAGCATGGTCAATTTTATCCTATATGCAGGCCTAGCTCAGCACATTTTCAGGTCAGTGTCATTAAATGTAACTAAAGGTACCTAACTAGTTTTAAATACATCTTGTGAAACAAATTATATACTGTTAGGTACATTTAATGACGCTGACCTGAAAATTGACTGTGCTACAGATAGGATAAAATTCTCGATGCTGTGTGAAATGAACTATGACAGAAAACATTGATCTGTGCACATAGACTATAGACCTATACATTTCATAGCCTCCCAACTCTCTTAACAACTACAGAAAACTTAGTAACAGCCAGAAATGTGTTATGTCAAACATGCTTTATTCTAATTTTGTTAAGCATCTCCATTGTGCCTCAGTGGAATCAAAAATATACCAACAATATTTAATGACAAATAATGCACTTACCAGCCAGAAGGAATCATTTTTCTGTCAACACATTAATCCATAAGCAAATTTCACTGTAGCACTTGCCATATTTCCAAGACAGAAAAATAAATTTTCAAAGAATCTGTAAACTTGAAAGTTTAGCAAAAATGGTTATCCGCTTGGGTCCGTATTTGGAGGGTCTTTTATACACTGGGGTAATTTTACAATCAATATTAAGGACAACACAAGTATGTCACAAACAGTTTCACCTCCTCCAAAGAAAAGGAGAGTTATATATGATAGTGACACAGATCTCTAATTACCCATGAATAATCTAATGCAACATGTTACTCTTTGTTGCAGCTTGTACTAAGTATAATTACAGTAGAGCTGAGTACCCGATATCATTTCATTATTTACAATATAACTTTTCAAAATTGGAACTGAGGAAAATGAAACATTTTCTTGTAATAAATATTAATTATTTATTGTTAATTTCATATAACATCCATATATTAAATGTGATAATACCTCATTACTATGCGACGTTTTATTTTGTTATTTTTCTTTGCTCACGCGTATAAACTGTGTACTTCGGATGCAGCGGTCACACCACAGCCCTCATTAACATATCTGTATTAATGAGCCACTTGTAAACATTTTGCAGATTTTGGACATAGAAATGAACATAAAATGCAAAATAAAAAGTTCGATGGTTGGAGTTTTCCATAAACTTAAGTACAGTGAGATAGTCACTGGTTAATTAGAATAAATTAAGAAAATTTGTATGACACAAGCCTTCTAAAGAAATACCACAGTGAAATATGTAAAAATTAACATCGCTTGTGGTGTGCAGAAATGTCGCCCTTTTCATACAAACATAACATAATTATGCATAATTTTGAACACACTGGTTAAACGAGGCTAGACCCCTATTTCCAGTAGGTGAATACATTTGGTTTTCTCCGGTTGTCCCTTCATCTTGTCTTAACCCTTTACCTCATACAATTGCCTTTGGACACCTCTACTCCATTCGCATGGAAGCGCCTTTGGACACCTCTACCCGATTTGCATGTAAGCGCCTTTTGAGGCCTCTACACCATTCTCATGGAAGCGCCTTTTGACGCCTGCTGTAAACATCAGCCATTTTGAGTGGGTTTTTGTAGCGCCACCTTCGGGGAAAACCCCCTATTAGATACTACATTCATTGGTTTGAATGACCATTACGTCAGATCACGTGGTCACTGTTTATGCTCTGGTCAAAATCTGCTATTTAAAGTATCTGGGTCGTATTCTCCACTCTCCAAAATGGAGGTCGCGGATTTCGTTCAGTACTTACTTGAGTTTTCACGATTGAAATCACAACTATGAAAGCTTCAATAACTAAGGCAAAGGCTCAGATACTGATGTAAGAAGCCATTAGATTTGATAAATTATCAAATTCAACTGATTTAGTGATGTAGACGCAGACAAAGAACTTGTAAATTTGAGTATGAGAAATGGCAGCTATGGTTGGTTATGCGGCTTCACATTCTTGACGGTGAACGAGTTCTCTCAAGATTTTAAAGCACATAAGAAATTCTTCTGTGAAAAATAATTATAATGTTATAACGATCAGATTTTTCTCTTAAATCTTTCCGTACATAGTGTATGTGTGCCAAAAACGTAAAATGGTTAAAATTGCTGTTAAACATAACATACACTTCACTACTTAACAGGACTATGGGTATGGAGCAGAATAGGTAACAGGTGTTCTATTTATAGTGCACTGCACTGGGTAACTTTGCTACATGCGTATCGAAGGGCTAAAAAGCCATACACTCTGTGAGGTAAAGGGTTAATATAAAATTCGTTAATTAGAAAAATTTTCAAAATTAATATTGGAAACTTGTAGGGATACATTTTTACATGTCATTAGAAAAAAATAATTAGTTCTAAAACGAACAGTTTTGGCTGGAAGGATTTTGTCCCTATCGAAATCAAAGGGCTAAACATAAAAATTGAGTTAGTCAGGTACTTGATTTAGGTGGCGCTCTACAGTTTCGTATTTTGCATAGGGTTAGAATTTTAAAGAAAAAGAATTCCCCCCGGTTTCCTCACTAGTTATTCTGGCTATTTAAAAAAGACCTTGAATATCTTAGGTATTGTTAAAAGAACCTTTAATTCCCTTTATTTTGGTGTATGATTGATGGGTGTAATATGGGTTATAGAGTATACAGCTTGGCCTTACTCCAGATGTGTACCTTTCAAAAAAGTGCTAGCTCCACTTGGTCATTTTCACTTCCTGAACTTCAGAGGTAAATTGTAAAAAAAAAGAGCCGATAACTTTTTTTACATTTTATATATTTGGTAATTCATTCATTGCACTTTCAGAAGCTGGTATTGTCTAGTCTGGCAAAATTCATTTTCCCTATTTTAATAGCTGCTAAGGATAGTGTACTTTAGACAAATTCAGGCTGATTTTTGGAGCACAAGGGAGCAGTCATTTTAGTTAGCAGTGTGCTAAGATCATTTAAAATTTCCAAAAGTACAATATCCAAAGAAATGTCAGTCACATTACATCAAAGTAGCATAAAGGTATGCCAACATTCTCTCCACTGTGCATGTTTTAAATGCAAACAACTTCACCTTACATATGTCACTCTCTCAAAAGTACATAATAACTGGTGAGCGCCCCCTTAGTCAGATAGTGGTCCAGGATTAGTTGAATACTGGTAATGATGTCAGTAAATTTAGGAATATTTGATGCATTGGAACATAAATGTACAACAATGTGGAGTGTCATGTTGTTTTTGTTAGGATTTATTCAGAGCAATGAAGTTTACATTCAATTTGATGTCCACCATTCAGTAAAGAGTGTATTATCAAAACGATAGGCTAGTGATACAAGAAAGTCACTGGAACCCTGAGTGGCCGAGTGGTCTAAAGCGCTCACCATTACGGATCACTGCCATTTCAGCTCTGTCTGCCTGGGTTCGAGTCTCAGGCTTGGCCAATGTGGGTACGTGAGAAAACTTGCCAGTAGCTTCTCATGGGTCAGTGGTTCTTTAGGGAATTTCCCTGGTTCTTCCTCCAGCATTTATACTGGTTGCCAAGTATAGCTTATCTTGTGCTGAATAAAAGCATTAAACTCTATAACAACAAGAACAAGAAAGTCACTACTCTTCTTAAACAAAGGCATACAAAGTCATTTTATTTGATTTTGTGTTAAATTCTCCATACACATGGACGTCAACCAGTCTGTTTTCCTTTTCTATAGAGACTTTGCTGCATACATTCACCAAAGGGATACATTCATACAGACTGTTCTTTCATGGTTTAATTTATTCTATACATATGTATAGCATCTGTAAAATGTTTAAACTTGTATTTATAACTTCAGTTTTATACACAACAAAAACACAGGTCTAGTTAAGTTTTTATTTATAATTATAATGTTTGCCTTGGGGGACTGTCTGCTGCTACCGATGAAACTGTTTTGGTTCATTCTGTCAGTGAGTGACTCAGCGGCTACTGAATGGCACAACGTGGTTGTACAGAGGTCACAGCTGGTCTGTGAAACTCCCTGACAGAATGTTATGGATAACCGTTGAGTAAAGTTTCTTCAGCAGAAACTGAAGGAGCCCAGCGAAGACTGGGCTGTCCAACGAAGGTTGGGATGACAGCGGCAACTGTGTGGACTTCATTTAACGGGTTTAGTTTGAATACGCCATATATTGCTGACATTAGATTCTTGGGTGAATAAATGGAATTTGAATGAAGTGAATGCCCTAGGGGGACTTCTTTATTTAGGTTAAGCGTCATGCAGTAGCACAGACACTCCTGTGTCCATTGAACACTGTAGGCGTTGAGGCAGGGATGGCGGTGGATTTCGACAGAATTATGCATGCTCTCGCTCTCAGCTCCAAACTAAGAATATTTGAACAAAGACGCTGCACGTGACAGCTGGGACTGTTTTGATTGGCTGGCACATGATGTATTAATATCGCATGCATATTAATGCGGACTATTTGCAGGAATGGTAGCAAATGGGTCACCTATTGCTATGTATAAACCATGCCTAAGCAAGCACTTAAGCAACAATTTATACACAACAAAAACACAGATCCAGTTAAGTTTTTATTTATAATTATAATGTTTGCCTTGGGGGACTGTCTGCTGCTACCGATGAAACTGTTTTGGTTCATTCTGTCAGTGAGTGATTCAACGGCTACTGAATGGCACAACATGGTTGTACAGAGGTCACAGCTGGTCTGTGAAACTCCCTGACAGAATGTTATGAATAACCCTTGAGTAAAGTTTCTTCAGCAGAAACTGAAGGAGCCCAGCGAAGACTGGGCTGTCCAACGAAGGTGGACTTCACTCAATGGGTTTAGTTTGAATACGCCATATATTGCTGACATTAGATTCTTGGGCGAATAAACGGAATTTGAATGAAGTGAATGCCCAAAGAGAACATATGCGCAGCAGATGTTGTCCCCCAAGAATGTAATAAGTTGGGGAAGCCTTCAATGTTCAATGAAGAGAAAAAATGTTTGTCTATACAACAGCAGCATATCAACAATAATGCAAAAGAAAAGTATACATACATGTAGGAATAAATCGACAATGGCAAGGAACAGCATGTTATTACTACAAGAATGGTACTACTACTGTAAAACTTGACTCTGGCTTGTCAAGACAAAGCCACATGAACTGCAACAGGTCTATGATATATGAAAATGTCAAGTCTGGTGTGAATGTCTCAGAGTGGTTCCATGTGTGTCTATACCACATCCAAATAGTATTTTCACAAAGATTCAAATGTATATGACAAAGTTTTTATTTTTAATCAATCCTGAATCAGGTGACAGGTGAAGCAGAGTATGTAAATGACATCCCACTACAACCAGGAGAGTTGCATGCTGCATTTGTGATCAGCACTGTAGGAAATGCCAAGATACAGTCTATAGATGCTTCCGCTGCCCTTGTGAGTAAAAGACAAGCAATACAGTTGAATTTCATTAATTGTAAGCAGACTGTGGCCATTAAAAGTTTTAGACAATCCAATTATTGGATGATACTCTTGACCTTTCACCTTGACTTCATTTTGATATCCACTAATTATTCAAAGTAATTAGCCATTCAGAAGAATCTGTCTTGAAAGACCACCCCTTCTTCCCAAAATATAATGGTGGCTCAAGACATGTGGTCGCTCATTACAGGTCATAACACTGAAATCAGTGAATCACTACACTTAGAATCTGGTCACTGAGGATGTGGTTTGCAGAGTGCAGTGTTCCTTCAGGACTGGCTCTATTATATTAAGGTCATTTAACATTCTTTATCATTAAATATCATTTGAGAAAGATGCTGGGATATGCACTTAATTTACAATAGTTACTGACATAAATTAAGTTTTCTTACACATGGATATTCAGAGTCCTCAAAAAAGCATTCAGGGTCACATGACAGTCTGTTGAATGGATTACATATAGTTGCTGTGACAGTATTTTACAGTTATTTTAATACTTCCAATTCCAGACCTACTTCTGGTGAAAAAATGAACTAGAACTAATGTATACTTATTTTTCTGATTTACAGCTATTACCAAGTGTTCTTAAAGTGTTGACAGCCAGTGATATTCCTGCAGCTGGGGTCAACAACTGCATGCCGAGTCCTTATGTGCCAGAAGAAGTTCTGTGCAGTGGAGAGGTTCTGTATGCTGGGCAGGCAGTAGCTTTGGTCATTGCAGGTAATTTTGGGTTACTATAGAATAAATCATTTAAAAATTGGTTCAGTACTTGGATTATTAGAAATTAGATCATTATGTAGTCTGTATACATATGTAACCTTAATAGTAATTGAACTGGAAAAGGTCGATATGATTACAAAGCAATTTCTTGCACCACTTGACTTGTCAAACCCTCCATCTTGATTGGCTGCTTGAAGGGAGGGTAGGGTTAAAAGAAGGCATAAGAGTCATCGATCTAGTTTGATAGGGATTTGTATCACATCTCTTAGATCTCTATTATACTGAAGCTAATCATTGACATGCTGGCTTTGTAACAGAACAACAAAGTTTTGGTTTTAGTGCATGCTGAAGAAATTTTTTGAAGCTATGGCCTGGTCACATTTTCTTAAATTGTGTTGCTATGATGGGGAAATCCACTCTCAGTTTATTGGATTTGAGCCTGGAAAGAAACTATCAATCAAGTCAGAGAAAGATGTAGTACAATCATAATAATGCACATGATATTGTTTGCCTTCAGATAAAATGTATTGTCTTGCTAAAAATTTAGAACTACTTTTCTTTTATATCATTTCTTTTGGAGTTCAGAATCGTTTAAGTATAATTGGAGGACAAATTAATTTTGGTGTATTTGCCGCTGCTTCTGGGCAAGCTGAAAAAAAAGATCTGCAGACAATTAAGATGTTTCAGGTATGCTTGCACACATACTATTGGATTTCTTAGTTACGATGGTGTAGACTTTATTACCTATATGGCAAAAAATTGAACTCTACTAAATGGACAAAAGTTATCAACATTCAGAGGACATTATAAACCAAGCTATTAAAACTTTATGTAATGGTACTGAACCATTGTATACTGTTTGTGTGTTTTAGACATACCATATATCATGCTTGTATTCAAGTCAAACTGCACACTGCATAGACCCAGAAGTGCTGTCACATAATGCACTGGCAGATTTTGGTCTTACCAGTTGTTAGGAGTAATCAGTAGAACAAATAAGATAGACCCTGATCTGCCAGCAAATTAATCAAAAGCAAATCAAGGATGTATGAAGTTTGCAATTTAACTTGACTTATGAGTGAGTATATATGGTACATGTACAGCAGTCAAACCTTTATAATTGAGTATCTGTATTTTGTGACTGCTTGCCAATACCAACCATTTGTTCACAATCCCAGTCACTTGAGCTGTTTAATTTACATGCGTGCAGTCACTCTAGCTGTATAATTTACATGCATTCAGCAATTGCCTAACAAAACCATTAATATTGTTGCATTCACTTTGATCTTTTTACATTAATTTTGTGCTAATTTTGTTTTCATGTCATCAATGGTGTATTTTCAGAGAACCAAGTGACAGCAGACTTTGCAGCTAGTCTGGTTAAGGTGACATATTCTGATATAAAACCACCCATACTTACAATACAGGATGCAGTCAAGGAAGGTTCTCTCTTCCCCAAACAAGCAGATGAGATTATTGTTGGAAATGCTGAAGGTATTGTGTGTGTTCAATAAAAAGGGCACTGTCACAATTTCAGGTAGAAAGAAAACTGCGTTTTATTATTTTTGCCTACATTTATACAAGACTTTGGGCAAGACGTATATTATTATTAAACAGTGGCAACACTATTAAGAATCTGTTTTGTATTATAATGTGAATTCATTTATTTTCATGAATATTAATTTTGATGTTTTAGCAGGTATGACATGTTCGTTGGTATTTAAATTCAGTGATTTGGGAAAGAATCCTGTACCTAGTACAGTAAAATTGCTTAATTCTATACAATCTACAGA
>JAECUM010003589.1:0-30473 GCA_016617855.1 Megalonaias nervosa | reverse complement strand
GGATGCCCTGAGAAGTTCACCACCATGGTCAGACTGTTCCACGATGGCATGCTCGCCAGAGTGCAGGATGATGGAGAGTTACCCCTGCCCTTTCCAGTGACAAACGGTGTCAAGCAGGGCTGCGTTCTTGCCCCGACCCTGCTCAGCATGATGTTCACAGCGATGCTGACCGATGCTTTCCGTGAGGGTGACATTGGCATCGACATCCGGTCCAGGACTGATGGGAACATCTTCAACCTGAGAAGACTGCAGGCTAAGACCAAAGTCCAGGAAGACACCATCCGCGACTTCCTCTTTGCTGACGACTGGGCTTTGAATGCTGGTACTCAGTCTGACATGCAAGAAAGTATGGATCAGTTCTCCAAAGCCTGCACAGACTTCGGACTCACAATAAGTACGAAGAAGACCGAAATCATGTACCAGCCTGCACCCTCAGTCCCCTACACCGAACCCAGCATTACCATCGATGGACAGAAGCTCGCTGTTGCTGACAAGTTCATCTACCTTGGCAGCACCTTGTCGCGCACAGTCTCCATCGATGAAGAGGTCACTCTCAGGATTGCTCGTGCAAGTGCAGCCTTCGGCAGACTTCACAATACTGCGTGGAACAGAAGAGGAATCAGCCTGCCAACCAAGCTCAAGGTGTACCGCGCAGTAGTACTGCCCTCCCTCTTGTACGCCTGTGAGACATGGACGGTGTACAGTC
Source organism: Megalonaias nervosa (assembly GCA_016617855.1). Classification (NCBI taxonomy): domain Eukaryota; kingdom Metazoa; phylum Mollusca; class Bivalvia; order Unionida; family Unionidae; genus Megalonaias; species Megalonaias nervosa. The sequence goes on along the minus strand of JAECUM010003589.1, from coordinate 29,767 downwards.
GCCATGCAAAACAGCTGAACTCCTTCCACATGCGCTGCCTCAGAAAACTGCTTCACATCAAATGGCAGGACAAGACTCCTGACACAGAAGTCCTCCAGAGAGCAGAGATGACAAGCGTCTATGCCATGCTCAGAAGGTCACAACTCCGCTGGGCTGGTCATGTCTGCCGTATGCCTGATGAGCGCCTCCCAAAGAGTCTGTTTTATGGGGAACTCGCTGAAGGCAAGCGTTCCCGAGGAGGCCAAAAGAAACGGTTCAAGGACACCGGATCAACGAGGCCAAGCAGAAACGCCAGCAGAGGAAGAGCAGAGCCAGCGCCGACCTTCAGTCCATCCAGCCCCCGGCAATTCCCTGTCCTCATTTCCCTAGACTCTTCAGAGCGCAGATTGGCCTCACCAGCCATCTGCGCACTCACGACCAGCCCAGATCTGAAGTCATGGTCGTCTTCGAGACCCAAGGACGAACATCATCATCATCATCACCTCATTGTGTCAGCCATGTCTCCCGCAGTATACGGACCCACTTCTACTATTTTTCATTGAAGACAAATTGCGCAAGATATGCAATGTTACATATATGATGCTTTTGGCCAAGCTATCCAAATTAAAATTAGCCGGAGTACTGGTAGCTTCCATCTGCTAAAAGCACACGGATCTACACCAGACATGTTCCAGACTTTAACTCAAAACAGTTGAAAGCAGAAGTTTTATTTCCTTTATTTTAAAAAAGAAATGGTATTTTCAATAAAGACGAAATTGTGCTCACGTGCTAGCGAAAACACTCTTAGTCATAAGTCTACTTCTAAAAGTAGAACTAATACAACAGACCTTTTATTACAGGGAAGCCCTTGTTCGTACATGCACAAAGATGTTTTGTTAGGTTTGGTGTTTTTGGTATGTTTCGTTGCAACTATTTTCATATTAATTGCATGATTCTCTTACTATCGCTTTCTGTACGATAATTTGTACCAGTTACATTTGTTATACTTAATATTTTTCAAGATAAACTTTGCATATTGGTACATTCTTTCCATGCGATTTTTCTGGGATATTTTGTCTGTTAATTATCATGTGTCTGAAAATCTCCATATGCAGAAAATAAAAAATGAATACATGAATGAGATGTCAGTTGTGGGTTGAACAATATGGATCATACTTCGTTTTTTGACTTCACCTGAATCGGATATGAGATGCTGTATGACTAATAGCAAATTGTGAATACCGTTATCTAGAAAACTCACTATGTGTACAAGGGAACTGTACTGTTACTTAAGTTATATCTTGACAAACCACGAAATCATGGGCAGAGAATTTGAAACCCTGTCAATTTAATTACCAGCTTTGTTTATTGTGCCCTCATCTCATTTTCTTTATCCGTCATCGGCAACCACCTATGTAATAAACATTTTCAGTTTGTCTGTATGTATATCTTGAATCTTTCATGTAATGGTAAATGTACAAGAAAATGCAGTGATTCATTCAAAATGATCAACCTATCGCCTAATCTGTAGTTAAGAGCGACAATTGTTTAGAACATCAGCAACGAAAACACCAAACACAACAACCACACTTCGTAACGTCTTAAACTTATATAATGTGGATATTCGAACCTTTTACTTCAATCCAATATGTACACAAAATGTCTGTCCATGTTGTGCTAATTAAGCCTAAAACTTCTCGTTTATCGCATCACTTCTTGCAAGTGTTAGACGCATCATACTTATATAAGTATACAAATATAGATAAGTAGTGTTCGAAATTGGCCACAAATTTCCAATCCATGGTAATGACAGGGCAATATTTCTTACGTAGAGAAATTAGCAAACGTTTAAAACATTATAATATATACTTCCCAGGGTAGTATAGATTACATTCCTAAGACAAAGCAGGCTAACGTTCCTCGTTGCAAGACATCTTGATAGCGTTAAGGCAGATACATGTCATCGTCGTCACGAAAAATCTGACACCTGCGGTCGTCTTAGGCTTTGCCTACTTTCTCTGTTTTCTATGTTAACGTCGGTTATGAACTAAAATAAAGCGCCTGACCCTTTATAAAAACAATAAGCGAAACGCGTCCACGCAAATCAATTGTTCAGGGTTTTATTTTCGATCATAAGTTTACCCCAGACAGAATGTTGATTGTATTAAAAGACCCGTTCAGGTGAATAGGTTACCAAGTGGTCAACGTAAGTTCAAACTTAGGTGGATTCAAAGTTCCATAATGGGCACACAGAGATAATACTCACCTCCCCTCATCATTTATAGCTAACATTTATCATGAATTAAACTTGAAATTCAACTACATTTAAACTCAGTTTTTCTATTTCAGTACTGTCACGACAATGTTACATTATAATAAATGTTCCATTATACTTCTTTATCGATTTTGAATTTTCATAACATTGGGATACACGTATTATATTCACTTGAAAGGCATTTGTTTGCAAAAATCATCACCTAGATACAAATCAAACAGAATTATGGATAGGTCTGATCATCTAGCATAATTTTTCATCGAGCTCTCTTCTGCTAACGAATAATCTTTATTTTAATAACACGTTGAATACTGCATGTGAACATCAATGTTTTTGCAGCTTCTTAATGTGTGTTGTAGTAAAACTCTTATGCATCGTAAGATTTTAACATGCATGCTGCTTAGACCAGATTGGTAGCCGAATAAAACCCTGTTCCTGTGAACACTTGAGAAGGTGAACGTGAATGTCCTTTATTAATTATACCGAACATTTTACAATTTCGAAACAACTGCACATGTGTTGATATGATAAACGTCCTACAAGTCTGAAATTTTGATTGAATTGCTCAATATATACTGTGAGTTTCGAACGTAATATACCTAATAATGCTTGCGTTTTCTTCGAATTCTTCATTTCATCCGTAATTCAATAAATCCGTATTATGTTCATATTGTCGTTTGCTAAAAACAACTGTTTCCAAACCTATGCCTGTTTATAAAAATGTAAGTACCGTGGCTCTTCAAATTACGTGTCCATTTCCTTATTAGGTCTTAGAGTAAAAATTGTGGAAAGAATTAGTTTTAAGAATTTATAGGCTTATGTTGAAGCTGAATCTGGGTTCAAGGACAAATGCTGAAATATTTCTACTGTGATAATTTGTATTGCAACGTGTTCAGTAAGGGATCAAATACAAACAGAAATAAGTACATTTGCTTTTATTGATTTTACGAAAGCATTTTTATTGTAAGTAATATATTCTGATGCAAACTACTGACAATAGTGATGAAGGAAAACAGAATTCATTCGATGTTTGTATGTATGAAAATCACAAACTGAAAAATAGAAATGTGTATATGTAAACAAAATACTCGAAAGTGAATTTATATTGGCATTTTAATTTGATATGGACTGTTTTTATCGATTTAGCCAAAAATGAGGTTTCAGGGATACATTTCATTACATTGCATTTGTTTTTGATTAATCTCACAGATGACATGGCAATATTTTCTATTGCAAATGGAGGTTTACATAAGGGTTTCGATACTCTTGGAAACTTTTGTGGTAAATGGCGCATTTCAGAAGATACAAACATCGTAAAAACGCTTGCATTACGACTGGGCTGAAATATGCATGATATTGACAAGTTGTTTTTAATTTGTTTTTGTCGTTAAAAATGACAATAAATTTCGTTTTGTTTGCATTGATGTTATTAATGGTTATGGATTTATTGACGTATTACAACACTTACTTGTATGTATATTATATGATATTTAACTTATCCCAGATTTGGAGTATGCTTCTGATGCATGGCGATTTGTCCCAGCAAATGTTATTAAGAGGAATATCCCTAAAAATTTGTAAAATGAATTAGAAGTGAAGATATGTAGCCAGAAATTTGGTGAACAAAGCTTGACGTCGTAAGGTTCCGACTTTGTTACAAGGCATGCAGTAAATTATATACCACAACTCTACGTTTTTGTGCAAACTCTTTACAGGCCGCCCCATGATGTATTAATTCGCATATAGCCAGCAAATGACTTCATCATCTATCCAAATAAATCAGACCCGCAACAGCTAATTATCAGAAGGTTTCCCTCAAGCAAGAGATCCATACAGCAGAGCATACTTCTAGGTAGTGGGAGACCATTACGTCTAAACACAAATGTGAAGTTTACGGAGCCTCTTTAAGGATATGCAAAGATAAAAAAATAATTTGGGCAGACACTATATCGTACGCTCAAATCAGTAGCATGTTCACAATAAATTATAAATGTACGCATAACACATGTTTTTACGCACAGAGTGGTTCGTCACACGGCACACAAAATAATAAATTATGCGCATGAAATACTATATTATGCGATTAAACTATTTTATAATACGTGCTTATTTCTAATTTGTGAAAACGATAAATAATTTTATGTGATGTGTTCTTCTTAGACATGTAGAAGAGAGTTGCAAGTTTTCAGAAAGAAAGAGAACGAAAACACAGGGTTCTATATTATTAACTTATTGGATGAGATTGTAAAGTTAAATGTGCATACACCAGCCTACTCTTTCCAACATCGATAGAGTCGAAAGGAAGATAGGGAGTGAAAAGACAGGAGTTCCTAGGTCAGTCGTGCAAATGTTACAAAGTCAGAGTATATGGGTACATAATAAAAACAAAGACAAACGTTGTGTTTGATGCTGGCCACTTTCATGACTCTGTATTGAACATAAATGATATTAGTCAACCAATAATTTGCTGTGTATTTACAGCATAACATAACTATTTGGACAAAGTCTATAGAGTAAACGTGCTAAGAAACTGAACAATGAGAAATAGCGTATAATACAGAATTTTTTGAGGCTGCAACCGCCATAAACAGAAATAAGCAAATAGAGCTTGCTGCATTTCTGGCAGCCACAAAAATGCGGGAGGGGCAAAGAACAAAAATGACCAGCATCAAAGAAAAGAAAATATCAATGTTGATCAAAATTAAACCGATGATATCTGTAGTGCTGGGGCAGTAGAGCACCCTCATACTCCTCGATAGTTAGGATATATCCTGCGTGTATGGAGGATTGGGAAGAAACTTTAAAACCTATGCACTCATTTCCTGAATGCGCTGTTGGTCTTCCGGAGCGCTTAGAGGACCCTCATACGCTCCTGGCGGTCGAATAGGCAGGTAGACACAGATTAGTCCGGGTGGAGCGAATGATATCCCAGCAAAGCACGGTCGATGACCAGAAGTTTAGGTCTGTGAAACCCACGAGACCTGAAAGGGAAAGTAGCACACACGGCGAAATGGCAATCATAGAAAAATTGATTGAAGTGTTACGAAGCTGCGAACCTTTAGCCTAAAGCTATGTATTTCTTAAATCCATCTGATCTCCAGCGGCCTAATTCCCTTATTTGGTTGTCACTGAAACCTTGCCTGGCCGCCTCAGTGGCGGGCCCAATTCTGAAACTGTGGGACTTAAAATGGTTCAAGTTAAATCCACAAAAGCAAAGCACTCTTCTAAGTTCTGTACTAAATTCTACTCTGGAAACTGGTTGCCCATTTTGGTTCATAAAAAGCGGTCCTAGAGTATTACCCCTGAGGGTTAGGTATGCTTGTAAATGAGCTATCGCACATGTCGCAGGATTTTGTTGAGCAGCAACATGTAATATATACGGTTGTCCCGAGCCGTGTTTGAAATGTCGAAAAGTGATTGTAAAACGCTTGTGGAAAAAAAGTGACTTGAGATATTTGTATCAAATTGTCATTCTGATGTTCATTTGTTTGCACTGTAATCTCTCTATTCGGAAAAAGGCATGGAAAGCCAATGTAAACATGGCCGAATACATGGTACGCCTGAAATGGTCTGAGATGGCATGCATCATAGAAACTGTAAGTCTATCCAGTGTAACAGTGTAATTGTCAAACGAACATCATGAGATTTACTTTTGTGAATGGTTTGAATGAGTATTTGAATAAGGAATGGGTAAGAATGGTCTGTGAAACCGTTAAGTTTGTGCACATATCCAACTGCAGAAACAAACATGGATATCGGACATGCCGCATATTTCTTGTTGATTAAGTGCGCTATGAAAAGGGCCAAATTGGTTATTGAAACTGGGCGAGACAACTCAGTCAAGGTGTCCGATGTGAACTCTTTATGTAGCGTCCACGCCCGTTTATGTGAGGTTTGTGTAGCTGGGTGTATGATGTTTTTAAGCTAATGGTCAAGTGTATTCTCTAGCTGGGTAAGGTTGGATGAAGCGGAATGCGATGAGTGTGCGAGTCCGCATAGGGAGCCATGGCGTGGAAACTCAAAACCTGTTGGCGAGAAAGGGCAACGGCGATTCTGTTACGTATACCAGGTATATGTTTTGCCCTGAATAAAATATTTAATTTAAGACAAGAGAGTACTGATTAGAGGATTGCTTGTTTATGATTTCAACTAAGGCTTGATTGCCTGTGTGGAAATAGATACATTTATTGGATAAGTGTTCTCCCCAGATCTCAACTGTTAGAACGATGGGGTAGGATTCTAGGAGCGTTATATTTTGATATGCCCATACCTGATCCCAAATGCCATAGAAATAGTGTGTGCCTAGGAACGCACCGTATCCCACTTGGGCAGAAGCATCTGTGCACAAGTCCAACGTGTCGGAAATCATCCGAATGTCAGGTAAGAATAAAGGTCTACCGTTAAAACCAGTTAAAAAATTTGCCAGGCTCTTAAATCATCTTTTACTTTTTTGTTATTCTAATGTGGTGATGCGTATTTGAGATGCCAATTTTCAAGTTGATGAGTAGCCTAAGAAAAGCTCGTCCCGGCAAAACTACTGCGCAAGCAAAGTTAGTAGCACCCATGACGGATTGCAAAACCTTGAGAGTAATTTTATTTTCTAGTTTGTCCGTGGGAAGGCGAACCTCCATTCTCACGGAATCCAATTCGTATCCGAGGCATGTGGTGGTTTTTTACGGGGCAAATGTTTTATCCGCAGCCATAGGAACGCCGATGTCGGCACATACAGTCAGGAAGCGATCAAGCTTATGCTGGCATTTGACACGAGTTGCATCTATATGTGTCATGTGTGTTATATATAACTTTGTGTTCGCTTTCCATTGAAGAGAATTGCTAAAGGTCTCAAATATCTGGCAACTGGAACTACAACCCATTGGTAAGCATTTGTCAAAATAGTACCTGTTCCGCCACAAAAAGCCCAAACAACGATATTGTATGGGACAAATAGGAAGAATGCGGAAAGCATTTGATATGTCTGTTTTTGCCATAAAACAGCCCCTACCCAGATGTTTTATACTTGTGATGGCATGATCAATGCCTTCGTAATGTACTGCTGACTGTTGAGTTGGAATTCCATCGTTAACCGAATCGCCCGGTGGGAAGGAAAGGTGATCATTTAGTCTGAAAGACCCAGGAATTTTCTTTTCGACTAGACCCAGGGGCGATATGTGTAAATTAGGAAATGGTTTTGTATGAAAAGGCCCTGCAAAGCGACCCGCTGACAATTCTTTCTGTATCTCTCCTTCAGTAATTTGGGCATTAGTTTCATCTGATTTCAGATTATTACGTACGTGTGTTTGCAATGTCCCCTTAAACTCCACATAGAAACCCTTTCGAAAACCTAAAAGCAGGTATTCCTTTGTGGCAGGATCGAAATCGAGTAGCTAATATTGCAAGCGGTCAATTCTGACCTGGGTAGGCAAAGGATCAGCACCATTTGAAGACAGGATTCTTGTTCGGGTTAGTGTTTCGGGGTTGTTCTGATCGTTGAAAACGAAATAAAAGATGGTTGTTACGTCGCTGCATTTGCTGGCTGTATTGTGGAAGTACCTTAAGGGGCAGAGAAATTGGTTTGGGACAGAGAATGAATGAGTGTCCCCCTAAACGATTGAAGAACTTGTGCTGAAAATTGCATGAAAATCCCGATGAACAGCGACCACTTTTGTGGTAACTAAAACAAACACCCTTCGGATACTTTATGTTTCTAATATGTGAGGGAGAGTTTTGTGTGTAGTTGTTATGACCCGACTCTAGCACAGCCTTCATGTAGAGTTTTAGATGCGTTTTAATACATTTAGCTTTCTCCTTTGCAACCATTTGTCTAAAGTTTACATCATAGTACCTCCAATCAGCGCGTCCGCACCCCAGAAGGAAATTGGCTCAACTCACGCCAAAGTCCTTAACAGAGAGAATCCCTCTGCGCGCAGCCGGTGCAAAAGCATTGCGATTGGCTGGGCAGAACACGTGATTAAAAACTTTAAATATATTGGCCCCTGACAGCGCGTTACCCGACGAAACTGGCCGGAAATTGTAGACCCAGTCACACCTTCCATAAATGTCCTTACGCGAGATTAAATCGTTGTAGTGTATATTCATAATGTGGACTCACAATATAATAATTCAGTCGCATAATACAGTATTTCGTGCTTACAGTTTAGTATTTCGCTAGCACAATAACATATTATGGGCGCTCCAAAGAAGATTTCCTATGAACACTATATTATTGAAATCGCAAATTTTACTATTATGAGTGTATCCTATTGTATTTGATGTTCATGTCATATTTATTGTTTCTTACCATGTCCCTCAGTAGGATTTCTTTCTTGAATATTAAATCTTAGATAATCTTAATTAAGATTTCCAAACATTGTATATTGTTATGTATATTTAATTTGTATCCTTTGTTGTCTTTTCTCGATGATAAGATGTTATGTGCATCTGTATTGTGTGATTGACTCTGGTAAGTAATTAAATAAAGAGCCTACTTGACTGGTGAAATTTATGTTGAAAACAAAATTAAATAGATAATATTTTTTATTGATTAGAGATTAAAGATTCATATCACTATTATCGGATTTAAACATGTTTTCTTTAGTTAGAACTTAGGATATTGGTGTTCCTGCAGTACCTGCTGTTCTACATGTCTTTTATAACTTGGAATATTCTACAAATGAATTTGATGGGAACAATGACCCAGATCTAGGTTTTGTTATTGGTTCATACCTTGTAATATTAATGTTGTTAACTTCAAAATTACACAGTCTATATTTTAAGAGGAATCAATTTAAGTTGTGTTTCATTTAATATTGGACAAGATTTATTTATTTAAAATGTTTAATGGAATTACAAAGTGTTCAATAATATTTCGGACTAAATCATTATTTGTGGATTTTTGTGAATTTATTCAAGAACATTTGAATTATATCATTGTGACACACAAGATCACCGTTTACCAGGTTATTGGCATATCAGCACGTTAAAAATTCGAATACTTTCGGGTCACTATCAGAATTCATTTTAGGAACTCATGCATTTGGACTTGTGACAAAGCCTATAAATATATCCTATCAACCATACACTATTCCACTGTCGGTGTACTTCATTTCTTTCATACCTACGTATCTCATTATCAGCTATAACCCTATCTTTGAACCGCACATATTTAAGAACACTTAAATTCTCCAGTGAGATATTAAAGTTATTACAAAGTATTATTAATTATTTAGTGAGTAATGATGTTGTTTGATAGATTAAATGTTCTGTTACATGGTCATAGTATGATCATGGTACTGATAATTCAGACAGCAAGTTTCTCATGTGATAGTTTATATGATACCAATTCATTATTGATTTGGCTAAGTTTGGTATACTTTTATCTCATAAAGGACTATATTGAATAAGGTTCATTTTCAGCCCCGTTTTTATGGGAAGAAAAATCTTGTATATATCACAACTCTGTGTTTTATTGTATTATTCGATGTATAAATCACCCTATTCTGCATTAAATGTGCATATAAATTTCTTTTTCATATCTAAACACGACCTTTGAACATGGGCTGGTATGGGAAATTTATTAGAAAATGCTACATTTGAGCATCTTGAAACTAGAAATGTGATCTTAGCGCAGGCTTGCTCAAACAAAGTATTTACACTGATGATTAATTTTTATGAAAAGGTTTGGGTTCTCATACTAACTTATGTGAGCACGTTTGCGCTAATCACTAAAAACTAAAAAAATTCTTGATTTTTGCTGTCTATGTATCACTATCGTTGTTTTCCCTCTTGCACGGTAGCTGCATACATATCGCTACGTGTGAACAACTAGACCCACATTTTTAGAGTGCGCTTTATTATTTCCTTCAATATTATATATAAAAATTCCGGGAATAATAAATATTCAGATATTTTGAAAACAATGTTATCCATTCATTTCTCTCTTTCTTCATTCTGTCTAAATTGCCTTGGGAACACGATTTTTCGAAAAGGCGCTGAAGGGGCATTTGGAACTATATGTAAACAAAGACTACGTGGAGTTAACATTAAATGGAATTTAAATTTTACGTTGCCAATTTTTTGGAAAAGCATGCAGTAAATAATAGGATATGTACATATTTATTACCTACTTTATACATAAATAGCAAGGGTTTTTATTAATTTCCATCACGATACCGTTTCCTACGTTTAATTCACTCTTTATTTCAGGGTAATTCCGTACATGTAATCTTTAAATGAATCTGTCAATTTCCAGATATAAATAACAGTTACAGCCAGCGTAGTTTTTCATTAAATTTTGTTGGCTGAGTCTTTCTTCATATAGTAACAATATTAATTATTTAAAACTAAAGCATTAACTGGGCAAACAACTAATAATCTTCTGCGGTTATATAAATCTACTTGGAAGAAATGTGTTATCTGCATGATATACAGCTTGAACAATGCAAGCTTCAATAGCTCAAATATTATAGCGTTATTGTGCCAAATTGTCCCACAAGTTCGAATCCGAAAAAAAAAACATTTATTGTTTCTTCTTGTTTTCTTCTTTCTTTTTAAAAATTAATATCCATAATACCAACAGCTATCAAATTACAGGTTTGAAATAAAATAAGTAACTGCTCAGGTTTCAAAACCAATAAAAATAATGTGCAATTTCAAAATAATTTTACTTTTATGTCGTGCAAGGCAATATTTTTTATTAACATGTTATTCATCTAAAATAGAATTATACGAGGGTAGCCAATGATGTCTGCATCAGAAAATAATGGTATTGGAACCAGTGTTGTGAAGCGGTTATTCTTCCATAATTAGATAGTATAGCTTTCATACAAGTTTATTTATAATCCATTTTTTATGAATTTTTATCACATTTCCGGTGCACTCGTCCACATGAAGAAAACTCGGTTTTACGCTGACTTAAAAATATTTAAACTTGTTTACTACATCAATGAAGTTTTTAACAATTACTGAAATTAAAACCATTTCCAAACAGTAGGAACCCCATTTCCAAACATTAGGAACCATGTCCACAGTTGCGATGGAAGCCAAGTAACTGAACTGATTTATGAATTTTATAATTGAAAATATTATTTGCATCATTTCTGTGCCAAAAACCAGCAATTATATGAGCTTCTATCATTTGCAAATTATTTTATTTTTATGTTCCTAAAGTGAAATATTTTTATGGGTATGGTATTCATCTAAAAGGAAACTAGAGAGAGGTCAAATATCTTTGCATCAGAAAATGATTGTGGTGGAACAAATGTTGTGAAGCGATTATATTATACCATAGTAATATAGTATAATTTTTGTTATACACGTTTGCTTATGCAAATTTTTTAAACTTAATTTTTTTCACAATTTCTTAATCACTCCTCCACATTAAGAAAAACTGGTTTTGGACTGACATAATTGTTTACTTGCCTACTAAATCAATGCTTTTTCTAGCAATTCCTGAAATTGGAAATTACACATTTTGTTTCCAAACATTGGGAAACATGACTCACAGTCAGGATGGAAGCTAAAGTAACTGAATTGAATTATGGTTTATTAATTGAAAAGGATAATGGTATTATTCCTAACCCCCAACAAGCAAAAATAAAACTAAAAAAAAAAACAAGTTTGATCAATCTATTTATCCAAATACTGCATATTTATTGCAATGGTGTAATTTCTTTATTTCATTAAATGTTAACCTCATAACTGTATACACTTAGTGATTATAACAACAGAAAATCATTAACATCTTTTATTCAAAGGACATGGTGCTTGAATATAAGTACCACTATTATTAATACTACTACTACTACTACTACTACTACTACTAATAATAATAATAATAATAATAATAATAATAATAATAATAATAATAATAACAGCATTAATAATAATACTAAAAGAATATCCACCTACCTATTTTTTCTAGTGGAAACAAACATGAGGGATAGTACTAACCATAAAACATATCAAACATACAATATATTCAGACCAAAACAATTCTGAAATTAAATGTTTGGGATGTAACATGGCATAATGGATGACACAAGAATTTATGATATTTAACATGAATTACGATAATTAATGCATAATAAGCCGAGTTGTGTCTTTTTATATACTGTTCATAAAATCTGTTTCTGGTTCCATCCCTAAAATAACTGATTATATGGATTTCGCAGGCTCTGTGTATCATTATAGACTAAATATGACTGCCAAAGTTAATACTTGCAAATGTATGAAAAGCACCCAACAAATGAGACTTTATGAGACTTATGTGCCATAACTCAGTCTTTTGCAGAGTGTAATATTTTTATAAAGTCAAATAGTAGATGTTGCAAATTCCATTTGGAAATCTCCTACTTAACTAATGAATCCATGCAATCTATCACTGCAACAAAAGAGTTTGTAAACTTTTCAAGAACAGATATTAAATCACTTTTACAAAATGTGCAGGAGCTAATTAAAACAAAATCATATCTTAACTTTGATGTTCCTACTTCCTTATCCGATGATGACTATTACTACCTTTTTTGGCTTGAAAATGAATCAATTCATGTAACCGAATAAGGATTAAATCTTGGTTCAAGAGAACATCTCGCTGAATAAGTGCAAAGTGTACTTCAAGATGGACGCATCCACTGGAAACTGAATGAATTCCTCAGGATATCAGTTGATTACCTGCGTGACATCAATATGGGCATTTATCAAGTCAAACAGGCTCCAAAGTCCAAAGTAGTCAAGTGAGCATGTCACAGAGAAGGGACACTTTGAGGTTGTGGCATGCATGGATTTTCCAGGTCTGTTACATGACAAACTCCAGTCTCGCCACTCCAAAAATAAAATCCATTCGCTGTGGATCCAATACACGCTGAAATATTATATGGACTCCATCAAAGGATGGTATTGTACCTGCACGGCTGGTGCTCGGGTTGTTGGGTGTTGTGCCCATGTATCTAATTTCCTATGGTTTCTTGACTGCAAAAGATGGGTAAATGATGCGTTGACAAAGAAAGCATCACTAACTAGTCATCTTAAGGATGCATCATCTATTCCAAAATGTGAGTATGAAAACGGGGAATTAAGGGAGGGTTGTTTTTCGACACTATGAGCACTAATTTCATCAGTAGTCATCTGGCTCCTTTTGTGTTTATATGAGAAATGATAATATTGCATAATTTGAATTGTATTCCATACCATGATGTTTCCATTATTATGGCATCTTATTTGTGTGATACTGGGTTAGAGAGAATGATAATACATAACAATTGCCAGATTAAGGCCTTCCAGGGCCCTCATCACTGAAAATATTATAGTATCCTACCCCCACTACTAAATGTGAAATTAAAAAAGAAAATATCAGAAGCTAAAAAAGGCTGGAAAAAACCAGTGTTGCCACCATTCCAAATCAAACATACTCGTACATGAAAATCGAAATGGTCATATATAATTCATTTATTTATTTTCTTCTAAAGATAGCAACACAGTAATGTGTGTGTTATATAGCCATGAAAATATAAGGATAAAAGTACATAAATACATAAAGAACACTTGTCATTTCCAGTGAAGGTAACACACCCATGTATTCGGTGAGGAAGCTAATGTACAGGCCCCTCTTAACGCCTCCTTTACAATCATAATCAATAATATCAAACAATCATTTAAATAATTCAATGATATTAAACTTCATGCAATAATATTGAACAATATTTTATTGAGGAACAGTTTTTTATATTTTCTGATTTAGTACCTTTTTTGTCAACGTATTTTAGACACAGTTTGCAGTTGACGTACATGTTCGATATTCTATTTTTGTCAACGATGGACCTTGTTGGAACAGTTTTAGAAAATGAACTTTATTTATAATGTTTTATAACCCCTAAATAATAAAAATGCATATTGCAAATTTGAAACTGAGTGAATAGCTCATGGTAAAGTAGTATCTATGAAAAGTAAAAGGAAAAGATGACTACTTTTCCTGTCTTTTATGATAGTGTTTTTAGTGTTTTGACACCATGTAACCATGGAAAAAGGACATGTGAACACAAAACTGATGTCAGAAATAATTGTTAACCACCTCATATGTACAGTATACATCATATAAGGACATTTAGAGAGGGGGCAGAAAATGGCCCTTATTCAATATAGTCCTTTGAATAGGATATTCTACACCAATGTATTTCATTTTCTGACAAATTTTAGAGTCGTACAAGATTACTCTTTACATTTTCCATTGTATTGCTAGTTGAAAGTTCCAGTTACAGAGGCAAATGGGGAAAAATTACATCTGTTTTTGATAGATAATGTGAGCATTTATAGTTATTTTAATCTTTAAAATGTGCAAAGGGAAGCTTTTAAACACCCATCTAAGGAAAGCTTTCAGGCGACGAAGGAACCAATGACTAATCTGATAAATGCAAATGTCGATGATTCTTTGGAACAGGTGACTTCTTTCCATCAAGATGCGCATTCCCAGCATGAATAAAAAAGTAACAAAAGTAAATTCCAAAACAAACCAACCTGGTCGGACAGAGAATGTGAAAAGTTAAAACATGAAAAATATTTAAGATTACGTAGATTCTGACTTAATAGATCAAGTACTGGTCAGAGGGACTACATGGAGTTTGCAAAAAGGTTATACATCATTGAGTAGGTTAATGAAAACATAATAGCATACAGGTCATAGGTACAAACTAACAAGGTGCAGAACAGAACAGAACGTTTACTTTGGAAACATCTGAAAACAACTACCTTTAAAAAAGACGCAGAAAATATCTCAAAAATAGTTTGGCACGGGTATATTTTAAAGCTCATACAAAATGAACACCATGTGAATACTAATCTTGACAATGATGAAGATGATATTGTCGTATCGCAAACTGACAATATCGTAGATGACATAATAACGGATTAAGAGGTCATAACAAGTTTAATTCAATGAAACACCAAAACTCCTGAGTCAGGTATTATTCCACTTATATGTTACCAATTGACCAGTAAGAGTGTTTTACCTTTCCTAAGCTCTCTTTTTAATAAACTATTTGATTATGGTAACTTTCCCAATCAATGGGCTAAAAGCATTATTTGTCCTATAGATTAACATAATTATTATCGAGATATATCCCTAATTAATACACTATGCAAGGATTTCAAAAATGTTTTTTAAAAAGAATGAATTTACTCTTGACCAGAACAAAATAATCTCATTAACGAGGCACAAACGGGTTTTAAAAAGAAGTATGGCACTATTGATAACATGTTTAATTTACATGCCTCAGTGCAAAAGTACTTTATTCAAAACAAAGGGAAGATTTTATTGTCTTTTTGTATTTTAAGAAAGCATTCGACACAGTTGATCATGGAAAACTATGCGCATCAATTATCCGTAAAGGTCTCCATGGTAAAATGATAAACATACTAAGAAAACTGTTTGCATCTTTAAAGAATTCTTTTAGAACTACTGCTGCTTTAACAAACTATTAAAACTTACGACAACACAGGTTTGCGTGCTAAGCTCAATTTTATTTAGTTTGTATATAAATGATCTGAAGTCAAAGTTAAGAAGTAAATATGGCACAGGTTTATTGGTTTATTTATCACCTCAGACATTCATTAACTAATTGATTTAATGCACGCAGATTATATGGCAAACTTTTTTGAGACAGTTATATTACTGCAACAACAAACTGATATTATAGGAAGCTTTTGTGATAGAACTGGCATGGAGGTTGGTATCAATAAGGCAAAAGTAGTGGTCTCTAGGAATGGGAGATAGGTGAAGGGAATGGAAACATTGTATTTTAAGGAAGAACGACGAGAAGGAGTGCCTCATTATAATTATATCGGATTATTTTGTAAACTGAAGTTGAAATGTTACCAGCCAAAATGCCTGTGACACGAATATTTTCTTTTCAAAAGCAGTTCGGGCAATTTCATATCAGAGATATGTTTTAAAATATTTGACTCAGTGATTAAACAAATACTATGCTATGGAGCTGACATATGGGGATTTAAGTAGTCGAAGGTTATTGAGGATGTGCAGTTTAAAACCATGGAAATAATTTGATGTCTGTAAGGGAATGCAGTTGGTTCCTTCTCTTTATCTCATATATGGTAAAATGTATAAAATAGTGGATTAAAATTACGCGATTATCAGATGATAGATATCCACATAAATATTATATTATGTTGGAAAGTTTGCCGAAATTGGTAGAGTCACATGGGCTACGAAGATTAAAGATATGCTCTATCAGTATGACTTTGTATATGTATGGATGACAAGATGTTGGCGATGAAAGCGTATTTATTTCGAAGTTAAAACAAAAGATTAGAGACACGGCATTTCAAAGTTGGTCAGAGCATATTACTAATTCCTCAGAATGTTATTACTATAGTAAGTATAAATCCTGACCACAATGTGAGAAATACCTCTTATGCAATATATCTTTTAATTGAAGAAAACATCTAGTTTAACTTAGATGTGCAAGACAATGATAGAAATAGGATAAAGGGACAATAATTATAGGGCATTCAGAGTGTGTGAACTGAGCAGGTGAAGAAATTTTTATATAATGGAGGATAAATTTCATTTGGCTTGCGTATGCCCAGAATATGGTATTGTTAGAAGACAATATTTAGAAACGTAATCAGGTACAACCAAGCGTTGACAAATATGTCTCGCTCATAGTTAACAGTGAGGTAGTGACGCTGTATAATTTATCACACTACTTTATGCAACTCATTTGCTATCAGAGGGGCTCTTTTATCTCCATACGAATAAAATCATTTGAAAATTTTACAAGTAAATCCAGAATGTACACCTCAGATGTATTGAAGAAAATGTGGTGCTCCAAATGTCTACAACATAAATATAATTTTGTGTTCTGGGCCGGAGGCCTACGTTGTTGAAATAAACAGATTTGTAGTTGCAATTATTTGTAATGAGGAAAGCACTATAGGAAATCTTAATCCTCAAAGAGTGACTGTTGCAAATAAATATTGAAACGTTCAATACAATTGGCGTACCATTTTTGTATCCTATTACGAAATCTCGGAATGGAAAACCAGGGTCAAGGGAACAATTGTTATGATATACCCTACTGCCCTTTGACTTGAATTATACTACTGTTTTAACCTACGTTGATCCGGCATTAGGCTAATCACCAGAACGGTTTGCGTTATCGAGCTGTGTGTGGTGCCGTGTTGACCGCAGATGTATACCTCAAGAATATGTAAGGTTCGTAAGAAAGCACTTTCTTTTACTTCGGAAATTCCTGTCAATACCAGTGACACTATAGTAATGTATCGTAATGCTGCACATGAGCCTCATTTGCCTCTGCTCCACAGAACTTTGTCCATTTTTGTGCACACAACAAATTATATATTCTAAACTAAATAACTGTTTTGTGAATAGTTGCACATGATCGCTTTGCTTAAGAGAAGCTCAGTCGAACTGACTGGAAAGCACTGGTCATTTTCCAACGCTCAACAAAGATATTTTATTTAAGTATTCCATCACCCACCATACTTGCTATAACAAGACACGTCACTCGATAGACCCAATTTTGACATCCATACCCAGAGAAACAATCGAGTTTATAACAACATAATTTCCAGTATTCTTCTCATAGAAATAGAGATAGATAAACGTTATTTTGCACGAAAATATATGTGTGCAACATGTCGACCATATTAATGAGTAAACATCGTATTTAATGCAAAACTATTACCGTGACGTTTTCCGTTTACATTGTTGACTTTAAGACCATTAAAAAGTAAAGTAGAGATAAACGACTATCAATGTAATACGCAATTTAGTTTATGAATAATATTTTTCTTTGCTGTTTTCATTTATTGATTTCTGAAATATTCTAGGGAATAATTCTATAAAGAAAGCGAATATAAAGAATGTTTACAAAATTCAACTGGATCAACGTGTAGATGAAACAAGTTAGCATAGGAACCTATTTGCAATACTCTTACTATTATTTCATCCCATAGGGAAATTTTACCATTTGCCTTCGAAGCATTGCTAAGAGCACTGCATCCGAGAGACTGATGTAATTTATATTAGTCATTACAAATTAAACAGTATTAAACAAATAATGAATTTGTCAATGCTTTGTTTGTCCGACTAAACATTATTGACTACCGCCACAAAAATATAAGAGTCCTTTCAAATTACTCTTATACTTGAGGAAGCAATTCTAGTCGCAAAAATAAACACATAATTATTTAAACATTGTGTATCAAAGGATACTAAGCTTTGATGACAAGTAAGAGTTTCTACTTCATCATACATTTTAGATGTTGACCTCAAAGTTACAGTCAAATGTAATCTTAAACTATCATTAAAGAAAATATTATTATTACTATTATTGTTATTATTATTATTATCATTATTATTATTATTATTATTATTATTATTATTATTATTATTATTAAAGGGAAGGTAAGTTAAAAATAAGTTCAGATTAGACCTCATCCCACTGTATCTTTTGTTCGAGTTGTATCTGCTTGCTTGCTATGATGTACTACGTGTACCCTGCCCGTTGCATTAATGCTAAGGATCTTCCGGAATCGACAGTCAAGAACACTGTTAAAACGCTTCTGATGTACCTTATTGCCTTATCAGTACAGACCAAGAATGACCGAACTCAAAGGCGATCTAATATTTAAAATACAATTCATATAAGATCAATTGATGATTGTGTTAGCGAAGTATTCTTATGTCGAATGCTACTCTACTTAGATTAGGATACCCGCTTACCCTGAAGTATCGGTTTCCTGAACTGGCTGGCTTAATATCTTAACCGATAATCTTAATCTTAACATTACTCTTACATGATGAGTTGAAGCTTGGGATAGAGAAGAGTTTATATATGTAATGTTTACTCTACCAAGATTCGAGCGCTCGCTTACCCTGATATAAGGCCTTCCCCACAACTGGTTTGCAATACGTGCTTAATATGCTAGCCGACGTAATTTATTGTAAGACAATGTATACCGCAGCAACAATTATTCATTTATGCGACAAGAATAAAGAACGAAACTGCATTTTACTTCTGAACGTACATAGAAAATAGAAATTATATGGTGTCAGCATACCTGAAAAACAAGAAGAACTTTCAGACAGATTGTGATGTCAGTGTTTGTCATTTTCCTTAAGGCTATTGAGATGTGCTTTAATCAGCCATGTGAGAGATTTTGGTTTAAGCAGAGTAAACAATACTAAATGTAATAAACAGTATATGTCTTGAATTTATCGAATATTGTCCATTTTTATAACTAGTAATTACTGATTCAAAACTATTTGCTTTGGGTTTTTTATTTAGTTACACAGTATCTCTTTGCTAAAGAGTAACGGTCAAAATAATTATATCTGCTTGGAAATGGTTGACCTTCCTCCAATGCTCAATACGTATAAATGTGCTTAATTTACACCCGTCTCATACATGCCAAAACACAGCACATCAAGCGAAAACTACGACACATTACTCTTTGCTCCCCACCCACAAACACACAGTCGAATTTATAAAAAAAAAATATAACGGACTCGATTCGTATTCAAATATAAAAAGGGAAAGAGACCTTTCTTTAGACTAAGACAGCCGTACTTTACGTTTATTTAGCTATCAATCTGAAGCACACGATACGCGTCTGGTACCAAATGGAGACACACAACGTGTGCTAGATGACATGGGATGTCATGAGGTCATGAGGTCATGAGGTCTTGCAGGAAATAATGAACAATATATACATACAAAGCATTGCCATCTTCAATCGATGCGCCATTTATTATAATTAATAAGCTGATCGAGGTAAAATAATATTGTGAAATGCAACTTCAGCATATAATTATTCAGTAATAATAGTGGCAGTAGGAGCCTTGTAGAGATTGCGATAGTGAAAGTAATAGGAGTAGTAGAGGAAGGTATTGTTATTGTTGTTGTAAATGAATATGGATCAGTAGTATTGACTATTACCGACCATTGTATCCAGCGGTAATGGTTGTGGTACATAAACGTTTCCATTAAGATATAGGCAGAAATACGTGATGTACAATAGTTAATAAAAAATAACAATTGCAGATTGATTATTAGTCTTTGAGTGCATGGCAACATGTGCAAAAACCTGTCAATATTATACAATTTTAATGTAGCCATTAGTAATATTATTTTCATTTTATACCATATGCAGCAAAGACGTCAATAACGCATATAAGATAAGATAATGGTGAAAGCGTTTTAGCAAATCTTACGCTTCAAATAAATTATATTGAATTAAAAACTACTACAGCCTGAAGCCGATTTTACAACGCATTAAGCTAATCCCCAGAATGGTTTGCGGGATCAGGTTAACATAGTGCCTGAGGTGACGTTTACACCGCAGATATTTACTTCAATAATCGTGGCATGGTACTTGAATAAATAGATGAAAGGGACTTTATTTTGCTTCTTCTATTCCTTAGCCGACGGCAGCGGTCACACTTGATGTCAAAGAATGACAATGTCAATGACACAATAGCAATGTGCCGTGATGCGACATATGAGCCTCCTTTATGTTAGGAAAATATGCTCTGCATCTTTGCACAAGATATATTTTAAATATATTGATTAGTGGTTAAGAAGTAAAATAAAGGTATTTATTATTCTCGCATCCATTTATAGCGACTGCTGAGATTTATGGTTAAAGGTTCACCCAACCAGCATGTTGACCTTATACAGCAACCCATTCTGGTGAATATTCTACCACGTGGTCAACATGAATTAAAATCTTAGTGGGCTAAAATTTCCAAAAAAGGTACAATGACAAAATACTCCACTCCCCTCATCATTTATGTCTAACATTTAATATGAAATATATTTTGAAGTGAGCTACCTTTGAACCCGGTCATTCCAGTTCAGTACTCTTAATACAAGTTTGACATCATAATAGTTGTTCCAGTTGACTTGTTGATTGGATCCGTAATTTAATAACTTTGAGACACACTGATTACAATGATTTGGGTTTAATCACATTACACAGTTTAAGTGCTCACCACTGTTTCCATGCACAAAGGCGCTTATGCACAGACACTATTTTCACAATTCTGGACCATTGTATTTTCTCTCTTTCTGCCTGTTTTGACTGTTCATTTTATGAGTGCACAAAAATAGTGTTCGTACCTCGTACAGGTAACAATATATAAAAATGAGCAACTTTCCAAAGAATTTTCAGCTTTGTGAAATTTCTAAACCCCGATTCTTTGGAGAATAAACCCGAGTTTCCATGCAGTGAGCAAAGGAATACTTAAAGCGTAAAGTTATAATATATTAAACGGAGAACGTGTAAGTGAGTGGCCTCTAAATTATAGCCGACCTTTTACAATTTCGGAACAAATTAACATTCGTTGATATAAACAAGGTCCTATTAGTCTGCAATTTGAACGAATGTCTCAAAACATTTTGTGATTTTTAGAATTTAATATAACTGCAGGATACATTTTCATTGTCTTCGTTCTTCTTTCGTCCAAGTAACGACCTATCCGTCTTTTCATCCATCCATCCATACATCCATTTGTCTATTGTTTATCTGTACTTGTCTAGAATGTGCCACTAATATACCGACCTTCTTCTGCATCCTTTTTCATAGAGACAAGTCGCTCAAGATATTCAGTGCAATATATGTGATCAAATTAGCCAAGTAGAGCGTCAGTTAACGATTCTAGTCGCTCAAAGGACATGGACCGACAGCACATGTGTTCCTCAAGTGAACTCCACTTTGGTGAAAGCAGACGTTTTATTTCCTTTCCAGTAAATTGACATAAAAAAATTAATAAAAGACGAGATTCTGTAGCATAGCTTAGGTGCTAATGAAGATCATACCTACACAGGACACATTATATAGTGATCCTCCTGATAGAATACAATTAATAATCTAGTCCTATGATAAAAGAAAATAGTTTTTCGTATATGGACATATATTTTTTATTATGTGTGCATAGGAGATATTTCATGTTAATTTCATGATTCTCTGATTGTCGCATATGTACGACAGTTTGTTCCCCTTACATTTTGTTTTAAGATATATTTTTTTAAAGTTAACCTTTGCAAATTTGTCCTTCTCTACACGTGTTTTCTGTTCGTTGTTTATTGTTTAAAATGTGTCTGAAATCTTCTTATGGAGAAAATAAAGAATCAGTGCAAGGATGAGATGTCGGTTTCCTGTTGGTTGAGCACAATCGGTGATACTAATATTTCGACTTCACCTAGATGGGATAGGAGGGGCCGTATAACATTCAGAGTAAATTTATCTAGAAAACTCGCTGTGTACAAGGGAAGTATGCAGGTACTGAATTATTCTCTTGACACACGTTGAAATAATGTGCGGAACATAAATCCCTGTCAATATACTAACAACTCATTTTGCATCTTTTTATATGGCTTTGCTGTCTTCCTATCATTCTCTTTATTCGGAATCATCATACACCTGTGTAACAGACTTTCTGAGATTATCGGTACGCCTGCATGGACTCTTGTCCAAAGTCAAATCTCGCAAAAGCGCGATAATTCACTCCAGGTGTCAACCTATCACCTAATATGTAGTTCTTATCAAGATTGTTAGAAATTAAAAAGAAAACAACAAAAGGTCAACTACTCTCAGCACCGTGTTTAACAGATATTGTAAATATTCCTACATTTTATTTCAAAATATATATTAATATATAGGGACACAAAATGTATGTGCAATATAATAAGAGCATTTATTTTACCTATTTGACACTTTTTACGTGTAGGCTCGTACAAATGTAACAGAAGAAAAGAACGAAGTCGACAAGCTTTGTATATTTTAACAAAATAATTCATTTCCTTAGAAAACAATGTAAAAATTGGTAAATAGGACTTACCGTTTGTGAATATAATCCAAAATTTAATCCTAAGAATGAAAAATACAAGTCCTATCACTAAATAGTTCTATTAGAATCCAGGTTCGAATCTCGACGACATACAAATATGGAAGGCGATGACGTCAGATGTGGTCCATGTACGAATATCAACAATTCCTCAATTGAATCACAGTTTTTGTTTCCGAATAATTCCAGAATAAATTTCCATGAATATCTTTCAGAATTTTTTATAAGATAGTCAACTTGTTGAGTTTCCAGGAGAATAAATTATTAAATAAAAAAAACAGATGAAAAACAAACAATCTGGCAACAATAAAAAAAAAACACCTTGTTCCTTCAAGATGTTAAAACGACGCTGACAGAAAAATATTAAGAATGCATATTTAAACCCAAAAAAACATCATTTCAAGTCTCGCGAGATGGGTCATGTGGTCTCTTACTACAAGAGATCCATCACGTACGCCAGTGTAGCCCCACTTAAGAACCAATAATAAAAAAACGTTGTTTACACATGGTGATCACGCAGGCAAAATATGGCCTTAATACTGACCAATCATTTTAACTGCCTGTTTACGAACTTCCCAACCCAGGACGAACTAGGTTAACTAAACATAATTCTCATGCAACACGTTTTACGTCTTAGATAAACAACATTTATTAAAAGAAAATATCGAATTACTGAAAAAGAATTTTGAATCCAATGAAAATATTAATTACAATAAAATGTAATGAAACAAAAATAAAATAAAAAGAATTTCAAAACTAACACACAAACAATTTAATTACATATACGTAACACACTGTTTTGCTTGATCTCTGTCTGGAGGGTTTGGCGATATTGATCATGCGCAACTTGTCTCGTATGACAGCGATGCAGCTTAATTCGGTAAAATGCTGTATGCATGCTTGAGAAATAGAGACACGTGTTTGTGTCAGTGGATAGAGGGACTGGATGTAGGATAGATTGTTAAATTAATGAATAATAAGGAAGACAAATCGACGTAATTTAATTATATACGATTTGAAAACTCACAGTATAAGCTGATGAATTCGGCCGAAACCTTAGACTTGCGGGATGATTATCAATAAGTTCGTTATAATTAATGGAGGACATTCATACTGAATGTGTATAGGATTCGGTGAAATGCAAAACAACTTCCATATTTTGTTTGGAATTTAATATATTGGTAAGCGTACAATGTATGAACAATGTACTTGTTCATAGGTAGAATATACAGTCACAAAGGTAAAAATTATGACAATAGTATGCATGCATCAATGCATTAATGCACGGTAACATTGGTGAAAACATAAAAATGTGATATGTAATTTGAACACAGAAATTATTAATATTTATTATTACTTTCTAACTAAAGCAGCAGGCGTGTTAAAACTTCATGATCTATAAGAGTTTAGCTAAAGTTAAGTTTAGAGAGGCCGTGTATGCGCGTTTACCTATCTTAAATTAAATATAAATTCATCTTTTGAAATATCAAGCTAATTTTGCTTTACCAAAGTCTATTCAGGTCTGATTCTTAATGATCTGGACCTTAACTGTTGTCAATAAACTTCCAGACAAAAGTTATTTGGATTATCCTGGATCACACATGTAGGCTGATCTTGTCCAAACGTGTCCTCATACTTTCTCATTGCTTTTACCCTATGCACTTCTCGAGGCGTGTAAATAATGACTTTTCAAAGGAATATAGATGTATGAGGATCCAAATAAAGTGAATAATTGCCATGTTAAGGATGTGTAGAATCACATTTTTAGAAACAAACGATACTCATTTCCGAAATAATAATAATGTTGAACGCATACAATTTACTATACAACACACTTAGATGTCGACAATAAAGTTATGTTCAGAAGCAAAATTACCCGCTTTTGCGTGATGGTTGATGCAAGTAAATGCCTTTCGAATCAATGCAAAACGTGGACCTCAATGTGATCAAATTCCAGCAACGATAAGCAGTTATACTGGAACAACTATTATGATGTTCCATTGTCGGAACAGTACTGAGCTAAAATTTTAGGATACTAATGTAGTAAAATTTGAAAAATAATTCATGTGATCCACATATTAATGAGAAGAGGTGAATTTTCTTTTAGTGTTCCCGGATTTGGATCCTTAAACCCACCAATGTTTGAACTTAAGGTGAACCAGTGGCAACCTATTCCCCATAACATGTTGCTGTGTACGGACAACATGCTGGCTGGGGTGACGTTTAGACCTAAAATGTATATCTCAGCTCTTGCTATGCATGGATATGAAACTGATAAGGAGAGGTGCTTCATTTTGCTGCTGAACCGTAGAGGAAAATCAAAATGATATGAAATAGGCAAAGCCTAAGACGAGCACAACTGTCAGATTACTTGACGTCTATAATTTCTATTTCGCATAACGCTATGGAAAAATAAAACATGACCATTCTTATCCTTAGCGAAGTAATCTACCCTACTCTCCACGTTATTCATTTTGAAGTTTTCAAATATTGTCAACTTCTGTATGTAAGAAAGATTGCCTATTCCATAATGATCGGTTGTGATGCAACCATTTGAAAAGTAT
The DNA here is from genome assembly GCA_016617855.1 of Megalonaias nervosa. Taxonomy (NCBI): domain Eukaryota; kingdom Metazoa; phylum Mollusca; class Bivalvia; order Unionida; family Unionidae; genus Megalonaias; species Megalonaias nervosa. The sequence goes on along the minus strand of JAECUM010003589.1, from coordinate 4,068 downwards.
GCTGTTAAGGAGTACATTGGAAATCTTGTGCCTGTAATCCAAAGTTAAATATCTGTATTTTCATCTAATTTACATACCTGTAACATATACCAGAATACAACGTGTGATGCAACAGTTTTACTCTCAAATGCCACAACATGTGCAGATAGAGAGAGCCTTTTTTAACCGTGATTTATTCTAATAACCTGCAGTACACACTAGCCTTTCTTAATACCAGTGGAAAACATTTGCTACGTGGTAGTACATAGGGAATGTTATCCAAGAGAAGTTTAAAGAATGAAGCGCTCTGACGTAAACAACCATATGTGACAACACTTCGTCAGATAAATTGTTGAAAATCAATACCATCCTACCTTTACTGCGTGCGAATCTGAACACTGACGACACTCACTTCATCTATAAACTGACAATGAATTAATTTAGACAGGGCTCAAAGGGTGACGATGTTGGCCTAAAGGTAGTATGCGTGTGTAGCCGTTAGGAATAATATACCACTCTGAAATATAGTATTAATAATTTCAGTTGTCGCATAGTATTAGGGTTACTAACCATACCTTACTTGCATTTAGTCGCAGCAGCTATGAAATAAGCGAGGTCATGTTTATCTCTAATATTTCGCTACGCAACATTATCTCCACAAAAAGCAACAAAGTAATTATTTGTCTCAGCTCTTATTAATGTTAACCACATATAGGAATTTTGATTTCAAAATTGAGTCATTCGTCATGATGTCTTAGTTTGATTGCTCGTTTTTGTTAATAACACAACGACACATCAAAGAATATGTGAGGTCGAGATAACTGGATTGAATGGCCTGGTCAGGGCAGTGTTAAAACTTACATTCTTCTGATAATGACTCCAGTACACTAACGAGGCCACTGCGGATCTAATTATCAAATTGTTATAAATCATGTGTGTTGGCCCTAGTGATATGGATACTATCTGATTACTTCATTAGCGCCAAAGGCAAATATACTGCCAAACTCCAATGAGTATTTGAATTAAATATCATTATGGCATACGTATTGTAATACATTTTTCTTGCTATCAATCTACCAATATAAATGCAATATTTCGGTCCGCTAGCTAAACATTGGCATTTGTCTTAGATGAAGTCCCTCTCTACATTTATAATTCTCAGTGACGGTGTGATTTTAATGCTGCTGCTTATGCTCTTCTTAGACTCTGTGACTTGACGAATGTTATTATGTGTCAAATCTCCACGCAACCTAATGAGATATAGGTGTAGTAGGTAATGTTCAGCTAGGCTAATGAGCAATAAGTGTGGTAGGTAATTTCTAACTAGCCTGATGAACTATGGGTGTGATAATTAATTTCCAGCCAGGTTAATGAAATATAGGTGTGATGTGAAATTTCAAACCCGCCAAATGAGCTATTGGAGTAGTGGGTAATGCTTTGACTTTGTAGCACGATCGAGTGACCAAGCAATATTTGGTTATTAAAATTATAAGTTTCTACACCCAGTTACACACTTTCAGATTTTATAAGGTCTAAGACTGGTGAATTATAATGATTGAAGAAAGGTCTTTATCCAATGTTTACCTTAAGGTAATGAGGTAATGAAGAAATTTGAAGAATGTTTAAAAAAAAAAAAAAACGAATGTGACTTTATCACCATAAAGTTGTTCTCCATTCACAAACAATTTCATAGCTATCACAACACAAAGTATTAACGTAAACAATACAGAACTCTTATAAATATGGCACAAAATTCTTCCAATGGACCAGATGTATAGACGGAGAAGTCTTTATTTCTAGGAAGCAAGAGATTTTGTATCTACCTTCCGACATATATGATAATACATACAAGAATATTTACGTATCAGTTGATCATTTATTGATTAGACTTTTAAAATCCCTGTTGTAAACAGCACGTTTATTTAAACGCAGTCAAGTAAATGTTTATTTAAAATAATCCCTTGGGAAAGAACAAATATTACCTATCACTGGAGTACAAGTGACCAAATAAACATGCAAGTATCCATATATGATTCACATGCCATTGGGCAACACAAATGTCAAAGAAACTTAAATAATATTACCTGTGAATACTTGATTAATTGATATCTGTTCTATTCTAGGTCTTACTCGAATTACTATGCTCTGCACATTGTTCCTACTAGGCCTGGTGCATTTTGTTCTTTTAAATGGTATTGAAAAAAGACACAGGTTATTACGACTTACATACTGCTGGTAACACCAAGTGTTGGGATGGAATGCTGTGCAGATATCACGGAAACCTACAGTTGGTGCTACAGACAACGAAGTTACTTGGGAGCGTTGCTGCATTGGCATATGCCTCTTGTATTGGTGTTCATCTGGAAACACATGGGACCTTTGTAGTAAAGCGGAAAATAAAATCCGAAAGGGAGGCACATGTATTCCTAGTCATCTGTGTGGTTGGCACGGGAAGTATAACTTTTCTGATGCCCTTTGGTGCTAAGTAAATAATGAGAAAACGAGGCGGCAATATTGTAAGGAAATGTCTTATGGCTATACTAACATATCTACAGCACAATGACGACTTTGTGAAAGCCTACACTCTCCTATGTAACACTGTTCTTGTCATGTTAAACTGTTTAAGTTATTGCACGTTCAGTGTTAAGTCTTATTAATTAAGTTTTTGATTCTTGGTTGGAAATATTGCCTTTCCACAAATCATTTTTTTCTGATTTTCTCTAAGAATAGAAGTGAAAGACAAATTCATAAATCACTGTTTTCAAATAAAAAGCAATTGAAAGAATCATAAATGGTAGCAAACTATTTTCTATGTCCATTACTAGATCAAATTATTCTTTTACGGAAGAATTGTTAATGCTCTATCAATTCCAGGCAAACAAACGTTTTTTGAAGTTTGAGTTCGATTCATTCTTACCTTAAATCCCAGTCTTCACATTATAAACTTAACCGTCAAACTGCGCGGCAAGACAATGTCCTATTAAGTTTATTAAATACATTATGAGCAGGTAAGTCAATGTCCTATTAAGTTTATTAAATACATTATGAGCAAGCAAACTTATATTTCTTTTCTTCGGAACAGAAGAAAATGTACAAAATTAAAAAGTATTGCTGCAGTAAATAATCTGTTAGCTTGTTGCAAATCTGGTCCCATCAAACGAATTATACTAAATATCACAAAGCTTTAAGTTTGTTTTTGACCAAAATAATACATTGTGAAACTACAAACCTTAGTTGTTTATTATTCAGTAGTCACCAGGATATGAGCAAAATGCTTGTCCTACCTTAGTATCAGGAATCGAGCTGATGATAATATAGAGAAAGACGAAAGGATGAAGACTACACATCTCAGTGTTGTTGTTGTTGATGATGATGATGATGATGATGATAATAATAATAATAATAATAATAATAATAATAATTGCTTTATGATAGTCTACATAGTTCTGCTTTGGAATAAACATAGAATATATGATGAGGACGAAACAGATGACAGCTTGGGAGACATGATCATGATGACATCATCATGTCGATTGAATGGATTTAAAGGACACTCGTCAATACATTATAGGGTGTATCATACAACGAAACAAGATGTAAAGTAGATACCAGGCTACTGCAGAGGGCTTCACGTGGACGAGTCCTGAATCCGAGATTCGAGAACTTGGTAATGCAAGCTCGACTCTCAATACATTTGACTAGCTCGGCCCCCTTATTCTGTTCTACTGGCGACCTTGTTAGTGATACAACTATATCAAGTATTGCTGGTTTTAATAATTCTACTCCTTCATATCCATCGCCTTTTACAACAACATAAACACCTGCCTCTCATGCTCATATTACTTCCACTATCACCACCACTACCTCTACTACAACTGCAACTACTTAAGCCAATTATTGTCTGAATCAGTCAGTCCTTAAGCGGAATTTCAGTCTATTACTTTCTACCTCGATCAGTTTATTAATTATAATTACTTGATTGAAGATGCCAATGCTCTGTAAGCATGTATTGCTCATTAATTCCTCCAAAACGTGGAATTTGAGGTCAAGATGTTTCATTTCGTCTATCGTATATTGTGCGTCCTTTTG
>JAECUM010003587.1:0-35377 GCA_016617855.1 Megalonaias nervosa | reverse complement strand
TTCTGCATTGGTTTTGCTGAGGTCAATACAAATCTGATTTATTTAATAAGTTCTTTCAAAAACTTTTTTTTTTTTTCATGTTTTCCTGTAATTCTTGTTTTAATTATTTTAAAATTTCGGTTTTCTTCCATAACTCTTTTCTACCTTTGATTCACATTATTATACCCATGCTGGTATAAAAGAAATGTGCAATTGATAAATATGTCATGGATCAGATGACCAAGTTGATTATTAAAAAGGTTGATTTGTTTGACAGTTGTTTGACAGTTGTTTGACAGTTGTTTGACAGTTGTTTCTCTTCCATCCTAAGGAAGGTAAATGCTGAAGGTGACATGCTGTTTGTCAGCAATCAAAAGCATTGAAAACAATAGCAGGAAAGATATTCTTATATGTTACTCTTTCAGCAAATATGGTTATGTAAGGTTTATGAAGTGATAGTTTCATATTTTAGTTTACCAAAGTGTATGAAATGTTATGACAATTCTGAATCACAGACACCCTGAACCAAAGGCAAATACCCAAGGGAAATATCTATAAAGGGTGTATGGGTTGCAAGACAGTCCCAGCATTCTGTACAAAATGATGTACTAAGATGTAGCTAACAATATCTCCATATAAGGTGGCCTTACTTAAAACATGGCTCCTTGTATCACTTCCGTGTTCACCATTATTGCATTACCTATAACATGGCTCTTTGTATCAGTTCCATGTTCACCATTATTGTATCACCTATAACATTGCTTCATTTATCACTTCCATATATGTCATTACTGTATGACTTTGTCTTCTGGCATGGCAACAGCAGCAGTAGTTTTTACATCATCAAAAATGTTCTTGGGAATCCTTGTATCAGGACTAAAGTTTATTTTTAGCTCCTGATGACCCACCAATTATTCCTCACTAAATACTACATAATTATTCCTCACTAAATACTAATTGATACTGTTATATATATATATATATATATATATAGAGAGAGAGAGAGAGAGAGAGAGAGAGAGAGAGCTATGCTGTGTGCTTAACATTTGTCCCTGATTGTAGATTGTACTTTAAGATAATGGTCATTTGTAAACATATTTACATTGTCAACTTTGTCCATGATTTAAGTTGTAAATAAGATGTTGATATAGATTTTCGAGTTCAGAATAATCTAGAAGCAGATTTGTTTACAGTTTGATTGGAATTTTCCGTTAGTATAGCTGATATCTAAGTCAAGTGATAATGTGTATAAATAAGGACTTAGTGAACAAATAATTCATTCCTATTACAGTCGTTTTGTGATTCAAGAGGAATTATTTAATATTCATTGGAATTACTAAATGCTTATTGACTTTGAATTAGAACACTACTTTGGATTATTGAGAACTCATTCAAATGCATTTTGGACTAAATCATTATGCTATATCCAAACATTGGGAATTCATTCAGAACATTCTGTAATTTTGGACTTATGACAATTATTTGGTTTTTAATTCGCATTACTGTATGTGTTTCTTAAATTATCACTTTGTATTGTAGAGAAATAAATTGCCTGTTGATTTTACTTAAAATTGTTGGTTTCACTTTCTGGTATATAATTTAAGACCTAGAGTCATAACAATACATGTAATTAAGTATTCCTCACTAAATACTATTAGATGATGAAATTTATCAGGGCACCTGGAATTTGCCTGACCTTCTATCATGGGAACAGTAAAAAAGAGAAGGAGAGGAACCTGATGAAGGTTCAAAGAAGGGGTGGAGTATGCCTTACAACTTATGGAACTGTTGTCACCAGCTGGGAGCAGCTCAGCCAGCAGGATGGAAAGGAGTTTATATGGGTAAGATATCAGTTGTACATGTTCCTGTATACATCATCTGTGTGCATCTGTACCATAATCTGCTGTAGGCTATGCATCGAGTGCATAAATTAAATGATTAGGTTGCATATGTTTAAGACTTTAAAAGCCAAAGTATCTTATTATTTCTGAGTACACTTCAGGTAGTTTGCAGTTCATGTTGGTCATTAAAGAAAAAAAATTTTTAAACATCACCCAGGATGTAGGAATTCAAAACAGCATGTGGCGATGTCATTTTCCTGCCAAAATAAATGTGTGTGTTGAGTAGGATAGTAAAGAAGCCAAGTAGCATGGCACCTGTGAATCATGTTTTTTTTAATTTGCCTGTTTGGTAATTCACATCTTGTGTGTAAAATTTGACATGTAAAGGATATAAATTTCAGTTGATTGAATATCAAAGTCAAAAGTAGGTACATGTTTGTATTTAAAAGGGGATGGGTATTAATGGGGGCAGGTGTGGTCATTAAGCAGAGTATGGTTAGTGATGTCAGCTAAATATAGTTCAAAATTTGTTGACTGCTTTGATGGCCTAGTGGTTAGAGCATCATGCGGGAGGTCGCAGGTTTGAATGCTGGCCAAGTCTTACCAAAGACTTTTTAAAAATGGTACTTACAGCTGCCTTGATAGTCTCTCAGCGTTAAGAGGTTAGTGTTAGGACTGGTCGGCTTGGTGTCAGGATAATGTGACTGGGTAGGACATCATGCTACATATCTTCGGCATGATGCCCTAGTTCTAGACATCACTATAAACTGCCACACTGCAGACACTGTAGCGATATGACTGCAAAATTGTTAAAGCTACATTAAAATCCAAATCACACATCACACAGTCTCCAATACATTTTGGAGGAGTTACTGTATATACTCATGTATCAGTTGATTTTCAAATGCATACAACACTGACCCTGATCTGTTGTCACATAATGCTTTGGCAGAACAGGGTCTGTTTTGTTTGTTCTACTGATTTCTCCTAACAAATGGCTTAGACCCAGATATGTTGGCACATTACGCAACAGCAGTTCTTGGTCTGTGCAATTTGCAGTTGGACTCATGAATGAGTATATACAGCAAGGCAAAAACAAATGTATTTCTGGTAGGCCAGCTGTCTTGTTTTTCATTCCCATCCCTAACATGTTTTTCCCAGGGTGAAAATAGGATGAAAAGAAAAAAATTCCCAAAATTTATTTGTGCATCTAACTGAGCTGGCTTAGCCCAGCACTTGAAGCACTTAGTGCATTATATATATATATATATATATATATATATATATATATATATATATATATATATATATATATATATATATATATTAATCATTATATATATAATGTTTATGTAAGAAAATAAAATTTGAAGAAAAAATTCCAAAATTGATTAGTACATCAAATTGAGCCAGTTTAGCCCAGTACTTGGAGCACTTAATACATTATATATCCTAAACATGCATATATATATATACACCTCTCCCTCGATAACTCGCGCACATCGGGGTCCAAAAACACAGACCGCACTATAAACGAGGGTGCAAGTTACCGAGGGACCTCCCCAAAAAAACCCTAGACATCCAGAAAACCGTGTGGTTGGGGTTGAGGGGAGGGGGAACTGGGCTGTTTAATGGCTGAATCCTCGTTTTATAATCAAGTCTAGGAAAATCGTCAATGAAGCGCTTTTTCTGATGAAGTTGTTCGTTATTATCTATATATCACATTTATTTTCAAAATGTCCAACATCTGAAAGGTCGATAACGTGATTGCAACTGGTTTCAACAACCAAACACTGTATGCATAAACATTCGTGTATTGTGTCACAGTTTTTTGTTTTGTTGATTAGTCTGGTTCCCGTAGTGTTGTATAGTAGTATTTCACGAAACTAGGAGTCTACGAAGCATGGAACCAGACCAACTGTTGATACACTACCAAACAAGATTCCTTTTTATCAAAAACATGTCACATTTATTTCGTCAGACAATCGTCTACATTCAAACTCAATTTTTGTATTTTTCAATTAGTAAAATATTCATGCCGTGATTTCATTGCAAAAGTAATAGTGAAACTTCTTATCATGTTTGAGGATATCTCTACATGTGAATTCAAGAATTCTCTGAAGCTCGTTTTTCCCACAACGGTCCATATCTGTGAAACAAAGCTCATTATTTTATGAAGTACTCATTTCGCTTGGCTGCCTTGCTATCTTTAATCACATTTATGATTGAGTAGGTAATTTTTAAGGTAGTTTAATTAGATATGTACACAACAAAATGTATCACAGTGTTCGATTGATCAACTGAAATGAGTTACCTGACATACGACCGGTGCCGCTGGTTCTTAAGCATGTAGGATTTGTATGCGTTTTAACTTTTTTTCAGTTCCACCTGCTTTATTTGATTCAGAAGACGTAATTACCATGATAACAGAAAAGGAGGCCCACTTTTTATTTAGTGCAACAATACAACAGATGCTTCCGCTAGTCCGATATTAAACCACGGTGGGCACTTAATTAGGTTCTCAGCAAAACGCTTGCGGACATAGCTGTTACGGTAGATTGACACATTTTACGTTTAATTACAAGAGGACACATTGCATTTATGATGATTACACTTAAAAGGAGCTAAAAGATAGAACTAGAACACAAATTTCAATTGATAAAAAAAATTATATAATTGGTATTTATTTATTAAAGTACTGCCTCCACTTGGCGTAAGTGACATTTTCATTGATCAAAATGTCCTTGAATATTGTTAATTGTGGTTTACTAAGAATGTCGTTTGAAAAGAAAATGTAACAAATTATATGACTTCTTATTAAAAGTCGTTATTTCATAACGTTGATCAAATTTCCAGGTCCTATCTACCATTTTTGACGATGAAATGAGCGGTATATCAAGTTTCCGTTACCAATTTCGATCGCAATTTTCTTCAAGTTATATCAATAGGGATCAATTTTTTGGTATTTTCTGGTTTAAAAATTGGGATCCATGCCTGACCCCGCATTATAAGCGGGTTCACGAGTTATCGAGGGAGTGGTGTATATATATAGAGAGAGAGAGAGAGTGGTTTATTTTAAGAAAAATACATACATACCTACTGTCATTTTAAAACCAGTATAGTAGGAAAGACAAATTTCTTTGCAGAAATTGTTTAGCAGCTGAAGTCATTCAGTAAGCATATGATCGAAGACATATCAATACTTTGTCTCCATCATTTCCTTATTATTTACAGTGGTGTCAAGAATGCACGATTTTATGTTTAAGTTTAAACTGCAGTGCTTTTATGAGTACAGTGTGACCCCGCTATAACACGGTAGTTGGGAGCCATAGAACCCGACCGTGTTATAGACCGAACCGTGTTATAAGCAACCAGGTCAGTTAGCAGAAGAAAACGTTGCATGTACCCAAAAAATGTGCGCGGGGTAGGGATAGGTAATAAATGCAGGCGCAAAATCACATGATTCATTGTCCCAGTTATCATCTTAAATCGATGCATATTAAATGAGAAATACACCTGTGGTGAAAACAGAGAAGACATATATAATATTTTACTTTATTCATAGAACCACACATTGGTACATATATGTGTATACTGTTTATATATACATGTCTAATGCATAGCAATAAATAAAGTATCAACACCATGTACTCACCCGCAAATCACGCCACATACGTTGAATCCACAATACAAGTAATTCCATTGAAAATATGCACACACACACACACACGGATTTAAAATATTTAATAATTTTGTCACAGGTCATATAGGTCTGAATTCAGTGGAAAATAATTGCACAGTCACGTAACGAATGATGAAGCACATTTACTTTTCATTACGTCCGAAGTCAGTAAAAGTTTCCGTTTTAAGTGCCATTGGTAGAGTTCGTAAGCATAAACTTTTTTCCTGTGAAAAGGAAACTTTAACGGCACAGTAAAAATGTTCCGGTCACGTTGGAAAATGAAACAATCCATCAGATTCCATTGCTTTTATTAAGTTTGGTAATGACTTCCTTTGAAGAAAGGCTGTCTGTTTTTATTGAAGATTGTAGTCGGCTTTCTTTGATGAAGGGTGCATGCGTTATTGAAGTCACCGCTTAAGGACAGCTTTGGAGAACCAAACAAATGACCGTTTCTCATTGTGGCGGCAACATAAAAAAATTGTATTGCATGATTGAAACTGATTTTTTTCCCATTTGCATAGTACGTTTTCATAACAATCGGTGCTTCAAAGGTAATGTTTTCTTTGAAATTTCAGCTACTATTTTATCTGGGTGAATTTTTAAAAAAAATTTATTGGCTGTCGTATGGTCAATTGTAGTTACTGTTCCTCCCTGCCTGTTGAATAGACAAGTGAGAGCTTTTTTTTTTAACATGTATGGTAGTGGAGTGATGCTGCCTTCCACACATTTGTCAGAAATTTAAAGAAAGGGTCAATTGACGATAGAGACGCCAGTGTTCTGGTCTGATGACAGGGATTACTACAGAATGTGAATGTTCTGAAGGATTTAATTCTGAGTGAAAAGAAGAGGAATTTTACTTACCATCCACATACAAATATCAGTCTTGGTAAATATATTAATTACTAGTGAGCGACCGAAAATCCGACGAAAGATAGATTATGAGATAAAGCCCCGTCCTGTTGATCGCCGCTACCAAAAACGTAAATTTGGAAAAAAAACAGCGGATATCTCAAAACATACAGTACACATGCTAGATGTCAACATAAGGAGATTATGATATAACAATGCACTGTTAAGATGGTTTGTCAATATGGACAAAGAATTTGTTTATGTAACAATAGATAAATTTGAGTGCATTTTACATCATCTTTACGGATTTCTTTCATGGGGCCTCTGAATTTCTCCACTCCAAACCAATGGTTGTATATACAAGTTTAAACAGCCAACAATGTCGCCAATAAAAAAAATCGCCAGATGGTATATTTTTCCGCCAATAAGGGAAAAAAATCGCAATTTGCGACATTGGCGAAGCCATGCGCGATTCCTGAATAAACTTTTACACGTTATTTTTCGTATTTTTAAGAAGAAAACACTATCTTTTCGTGTATGAGAAAAATGCATATAAAATTTCAGGAGCCACACCACGATCGTCTTGTATTATTCATATGCGATTTCTTCCCTAAAATGATAATAAACTTTTGGGGTTTTTTTTTTCATACTTTTAAAAAAGAATTTTTTTTTTTTTTGTGTACGAGAAAAATATATGTATATGAAATTTCGGGAGCCACACCACGACCATGTTATATCCGAATTCGTGTTATAATGGAGCGTGCTATAGTGGGGTCACACTGTACCAAAATTTTTATGGTGAGTGATTTTTGTGGCAAAAGTCCCATTCATGGTCCACTTTCAGCTTCAATGAATTAATAATCTTGGATCTAGTCATTGCTGCCTCGTAACTAAAATCTATCCAGTTTTGTTCATTGCAGTGCAGTTGTGTTGTGGGGGGCGTGGGTTGTGGCTCAAAGGGGGATAATCAGAGGAGAATCAGTTTTACTGTATTCTGTATAAAAAGCTTGCACTAGATTGTACTTTAAACTTTGGCAGAATTGTATGATCAGTGTTTTATAACACATGAAAACCCATTGTCTTTCTTTCAGGACTATGTGATTTTAGATGAGGGACACAAAATAAAGAATCCTACCAAAACAACAAAAGGGGTTCATGCAATAGGGGCCAAGAATAGAATTATCCTCACAGGGACCCCAATTCAGAACAATCTGAGGGTAAGAAAGGATATTTATGTTTAAAGTTTACTGTCTAACAATTCTTCATTATCCCCACATTTATTAAAAAAGGGGGTAATATTGTGATTGCCTGTGCACACCACACTGTTTCCTTGTACAATTTTAAACAAACTTTCCCAAAACCTGATGCGATAGTGCCCATGTGATGTAAATTGGTGCAACATGAATTTTGTTTCCAGCTCTGACAACCCTGGAGCTTTATGGAGGGGTCCAAAGCTACAGTCATGAAAGTGAAATATATTTAATGAAACTTTACATACGGAGTTAATAACCATGGACATGAAGAGGCTAAGATAGGGGCAGTGTTTAAAGCAGGTAAGGATGGGGATATGTACTTTACAAGACAGCCTTCTGACTCTTTTCTTTTGGGCTTTATATACAAGGGTAAGTTTTAGAAAAATAATGAGTTGGACATAAACTTCTTTAATGGAATGAACAATTCCCCCCCCCATGATCTGTTGTTGCCAATCGTGTGTGCTGTATGTTTCCACCACATGGTTGTATGCTTGTCGCTAATGGTTAGTGTAGATTTGCAATGCATGGTTGTTTGCTTGTCTCTAATGATGAGTGTATGTTTTCCACCATCTGATTGTATGATTGTCTATAATGATTGGTGTAGTTTTCCACCACTTGGTTTTATGCTTGTCTGTAATGACGAGTGTAGGTTTTCCACCACATCAATGTATGATTGGACATAATAAAGAGTGTAGGTTTCCATTGCATGGTTGTATGCTTATCCATAATAAAGAGTGTAGGTTTCTATTGCATGGTTGTATGCTTGTCCATAGTAAAGAGTGTAGGTTTCCATTGCATGGTTGTATGCTTGTCCATAGTAAAGAGTGTAGGTTTCCATTGCATGGTTGTATGCTTATCCATAATAAAGAGCGTAGGTTTTCCACCACATCAATGTATGATTGGACATAATAAAGAGTGTAGGTTTCCATTGCATGGTTGTGTGCTTGTCCATAATAAAGAGTGTAAGTTTCCATTGTATAGTTGTATGCTTGTCCATAGTAAAGAGTGTAAGTTTCCATTGCATGGTTGTATGCTTGTCTGTAATGACGAGTGTAGGTTTCCAGTGTATGGTTGTATGCTTGTCCATAATAAGAGTGTAGGTTTCCATTGCATGGTTGTGTACATGTCCATAATAAAGAGTGTAGGTTTCCATTGCATGGTTGTACTCTTGTCTGTAATGATGAGTGTAGTCTTTCCACCACATGGTTGTATGCTTGTCCATAATGAAGAGTGTAGGTTTCCAGTTCATGGTTGAATGCTTATCTATAATGTTGGATGTATGTTTCAGTTGCATGGCTGTATGCTTGTCCATAATAAAGAGTGTAGGTTTCCATTGCATGGTTGTATGCTTGTCTGTAATGACAAGTGTAGGTTTCCAGTGCATGGTTGTATGCTTGTCCATAATAAAGTGTGTTTGTTTCCACCACATTGTTTTATGCTTGTCTGTAATGACAAGTGTTGATTTCCATTGCATGGTTTTATGCTTGGCCATAATGATCAGTGTAAGTTTCCGTTGCATGGTTGTTTGCTTGTACGTAATGATGAGTGCAGTTTAAGTTACAAAAGTACCACTCGCAAAGTGAACTACTACAATAACACATCAATTTGCAAATTTTCCATGTTGGATGCTTTGACAAACTTTTGTCAGCCAGACGATATATGTTGAAATCAGATTGATGAGTGTTGGAGAAAAAACTGAACGACTTCTAAAATGAATTGTCTGAAGTGAAAGGTATAGAATGAATTGGGCTGATTCTAGCCTCAGTTTCCCTAGTAACACAGAATTATGTAACTGGTTTAAAACCAACATCTGATAATTAATTTTGATGGACAATGCAGTTGATCTAGGAAATGAATACATTTTGCATGCCATGCAATATACTTGTCAAAAATGCTTGTATGGCTCTGTGTTATGTATGCTGTGATGAATATAATGCCAGTCAACACATGATAGTCATGTTAGGCAGCTTTGTTCACGTCATAATCTGAGCTTATTTTAAGTTATTGAACATGCATGACACAAAGACATGGTCACCAGAACTAACAAACTTCCTAAACGATGTGCAGAAGGACATCAGGTTATGGTCACATCTGAGATACAGTAGGTTTTCCCATTTCATATTCATATATGTATGTCTTTTAGGTTTTGCTAATTGGTTTGGTATTCAAATCATAATCCTTCAATATTGCACAGCTGTACATCCATTTTTCTGTATGTACTTCTGTGCACTAGATTAACTGCAATGTTCAAGATTTTGTCTTGTCTGTGAGGCATTGGTGAAACACAGTGATCACTTCTCTGATGGTGTCTGTGTCAGCATAAGGGTTTTACATTTTGTTCAGTTTTTCTTACACTTGTATGTGCAGTGATGAAATTTGGTAGCTGTGTTTATTGTGGAGGTTTGTACTTACTGCTGACAAAGTAGGTCACATTGACCCACATTTAATTTCTGTTATTTTTTATTTTTTATGGCACTAATAGCACGTTATTAGCTATATCATGCTGAGGAAATGGGAACAAAGTGCCTTCCCCAAGTACAGATACATTTTAGGAGGATACTACTCAAAGTATAGTGACCACAATTCACGCGTCAGTGATAATGTTCAGTTTTTGCATTTAGCTCAGGTTCTTGGATACATGTATGTACAGTCATGAAATATGATGGATCTATTCATATTGGAGTGTACTATTCATCTTGGGCAAAAGTAGGTCACAGTGACCAACAATTCACACTCAGGTGGTTACATTAGGTTTTTGTATTTAGCTTGATATGGCTACCACATTTGTATGTGTGGTCATGAAACTTTGTGGGATAATTCAATTTTGGGGATACTTTTCATCAGTGGCAAATGTAGGTCACGTTGACCTATTTTTTCATGCTATAGTGACTTTTAAAGGCTTGGATTATGTCACAGTATAGCAGGCAAGACATAGTATTCTGTTGAATTCCTGTATTTAGAATGGAAATTTGGGAGCAGAAACTGTTTTGTTTCAAGGGATTTGGGGTTTCAGAGATTTTGGTTATAAAAAGTATTACTGTTTATGCTAGGGTATCAGGTAACCACAGTGAAGTCTTAAACTGAATCAAGGGTGGGAACTAAAATTTGAAAATACCTTCCCAGGGTACCTTGTGTCTTGTAATGTAACATGTCTATGTAGATTGTGTCTATTATACTTAAAATGTAGTTACGGTAATCACTTTTTAATTTTTTTGCAGGAGTTATGGGCCTTGTTTGACTTTCTTCATCAGGGGTCATTGCTTGGAACAGCACGTACCTTCAAAATGGAGTATGAGAACCCCATAACAAGGGTAAGCAATGATATTTTATTTAAGACGTGCAACCTATGGCCTTAAGTAGACCTGGTTTAATCCGATTTCATTTACATCATATGGGTACATTTAAAAACCTCTGTTTGGCCTGTGCACTGGAGGAAGCTGCACATTCCTGATTTTAAGAAAATAAACAAAATAATTTTAAAAATTTGATCCCTTCAAAAATATACAATTTACATTGTAACAAGATTGAAGTAAGGCTTGAAAATCCATGCAGAGGAAATAAAAAAGTGCCTTTTTATCTACCTATCATAATTGTTAAATAAATAAATAATTGCTCCAAATAGCACAAGTAATGACATGGCCCTAGATAAGAATTTAACAGATTTTTTAAAAAAATTTCCCTTGGTGTGAAACTAATTCCAGTTTTTAGTTCTAGTGGTCATAGACCAGAAGAGTTTAATGGGATGGTCAGTTGCCCACCCATCTGTTAGTACAGGTTTGTTATCACTACTCCTCCTAAACTTCTTGGAGGATTCCTATGAAACTTTAAACACACACACACACCTCTTTTAAACTTTTATGAAAGTCCTTGTAAAAAAAAAAATCCAGAGCTGTTTAAACTGTTAACTGTTACATTTTGTCATATTTTGTATGCATTAATACCATGGCATATCCAGTACTCTTAGGACAAATTGAAAGTGTACTAACCCAACCAAAACACACATTCTGTTGTTGTTACATGTGGCAAAAACAAAAGGGCAAGCTTTTTGCAAAAAAAATCTTGTTTGTGCAATGTGAAAAATTAACTTGTGATGAGGTCTTGATCATAAAGACATTAATCATGCCTTTTAGATTCTGTCAAAGGGCTTAGTGACCAAAACTAATTCAAAAGGTGTTTGATTATTTGACTGAGTGTGTTCTCATTTGATCAAGCATTATCATTTTATACCTGCCATTTTAAAACACAGACCATACTTACAGCAGGAGCACTATGTTAGCAACTTTGGACTAAATGATTAAAATATTTTGTTTAATTTCTATGCAGTAAAACATGTTTTTTAGTCAATTTGCATAGTATCTGTTGTCCACCTGTCTGTTAGCGCAACTATCAAATTTATGTTTGTTTGATATTGTATATGCTATTGAGTAAGTATGAACAGTGCTTCTCATAGCGGCCGCATTGGCTGTCACTTGATAAAGCTAAGGGGTGGACAATTATAATGATGTCTCTGACACATTTTAAGTATAGTTATTTTAAAAAAAGACCCAACAGAAACATAAATTTAATCTTTGGTTTAATGAGAGTTACTCGTCCTTGTCCTTATTTTACTTCACACTGTCCCCTTCACTATGACACTTAAGCTACAAAAAAGAAACCCAGTTACCTGAAGCTTGCTTACAATGGCCAGAATCCTGGAAATATTAATTTATGTTCATCTTACAGACAGCATTTAAAATTATTTCATACACACTTACTCTACAAAAAAGAAACCCAGTTACCTGAAGCAGTCTTGATTCTTACAATGGTCAGTATCTTGGAAATATTAAAAACATGTTCATCACACAGACAGCATTTAAAATTATACCTGTCCCCTTACATCTATATGCAGTAAAGACTGTTTATAACACTTCACAAGCGAATAGAAGTTTTAGAACATTATAACCAAGAAACATTATATCCAAATTAAGTTCTTTTTTGTTCTTTGGAATGTTCGTTTATTTGCACATGTCAGTCATGTTGGATATACATGTAGTAAATAATTTATACTGTATGAATAATGTCAGAACTTTTATTTTATGGTAAAAAGTTTTTGAAACAATGTAAATTTATATAAAAGACTGCTATTATGGAACAAAATTTAACCATTTGATGAGAGTGTCCACATGTACCAGTGGGTGAATCATAAAAATCAATTTTATGTGAAATAGTCTTTGTTTAATATTACTTCCTACCAATCGCAGATTTCACAGACAATATCTTCATTGTACAAGAAATTTACGTTTCAATTGTTGGTATCACCAGTGTGATAGTGTCATTATCAAATTTAACATAATCTAAGAAATCAACATCCATGTTTCAACTCCAAAGTAGGCATCATGCACCTTAACTCATTAACCCCTGGTGCTGCGTTTACGCGGCAGGAGGTGGTAGCCTACTTCTGAGCTCTGTAGCGTCAAGGTCATATATGACACACTAAAATGGGTGGTATTATAGAAAGGTAGACAGATGTAGCTTTACGATGATACCAAATAATATGGATGTTCTAGTTGCACTACAGAGGGAAAAACGTAATTTTTTGGACCCGAGTTTTTTTTTCAGCCGAAATTCGCCCGAGGTCGGAATCTGAATTTGTGTCCGGATTTTAGACTTTTTGGCCTCAGATCTAAGACAGACCGGTCTGAACTGCACACAGACAGGCGAACCTTTGCAAAAAGTAGGATAAGATGGGCATTTGGAATAAAGAGTGGTCTCAACACGAAAATGATGGGTCCAGAAAGCAAAAATAAAAAAGAACTCCAACTTTTACCCTTCTGCTCATGCGCAGGCGAAATAGCCAATGAAAAACGATGTTTCAAACACAACTAGGCATTAGGTTAACCTAAAATCTCTTGGAGGTCAATGTATTAGGATGTATTCAGAAATAGCCCCAAAATGTGTTTCCTACTTGCATTTCAGGCGAAAACGACAAAAACCTCCAGGGGTTAATGTGTTAACAGGGGAACATCATCATCATCATCGCTATCATATATTGTTCAGTAACCTGATTCCTGTGGTGGTCTCAATCTCTAAGGGATCACCATTCATTGGCCACAGTTCTCAGCTATTTATATAGGCAAAGAAGCACCCTCAGCCTGAGAGGTCTGTTGATCCCGTCTGAATGCTTTAAGCATGGACCCCAGTAAAACAGCTTGTATCTCTTTAAAACTTCTCGACCCTCCATTGCTAAATGGAGTGGCCATAAGAGCCAAGTCAGGAAGCCTATGAATTCTTATACTGTTTTTCATGTTAAGTGAATAGCATAAGACAGCAGAGGTGTCAGTTCCTTTGTGAAGTTTTTGTAAATATATGGTTGCAAACACTGACCCTGTTTTTCTTCTCCAAATGTTGATTTGGTTTTTTCTTTGGCATCCTGATTTTCACTCCACTCAAGGTGGCAGGTCTGCTAATGGATAATATATAGATCTCTCCACAACCAGAGTTTATTCAGGGAGAGCATTTCAAAATGGAGGCTTCAGCTTCAGTCAGGAACACCATAAGGGAGAATGACTGGGCAGTCTCCATAGACCTCCAAGATGCTTAGGGCTGTTCCATTTAAACATACATGGTACCCAGGGAAGGCAGTTTTTTAAAATTATATGCCAGGGTACTTTGATTTCACAGAGTTCACATTCAAATGATAAGAAAATTCTAAATTGCATCAATGAATGAGTACCCCACTTTAAAAGTGCTTCCCTGGGTCCCATATATGTTTTAATGGAACAGCCCTTACCTTCACATCCCTATCTTTCCATTTCTTGCAGTTCTGTTTGGACAAGGAGGTCTATCAGTTTCATTTCTCTCCTTTGGCACATCTTCCTCAGCCAGAGTTGTTTCCAGCATGATGGGAGTGTTAGTGGCTTACCTAAGAATCCGGTGTTTTGATGTCGTCTTGATGCACACGTCTTATTCAGAACCCTCTCAGTTTTAATTGTCCTTTAATTGTCCTTGAATTGTCCTTGAATTTGTTGGAAAAAAAACCCTTGCCTTATCTGGGTAAAGCCCCAACCAGGAGAAATCAGATCTGATTTTTGATGTTTTTCCTCATTTGTGAAATAAATCCAAATTAAACAAAATGGAACTTTTCATGCATGTTTTATTTGTTAAAGCTAACTTCTTTATGAACCTCTGAGTCAGGCTTCTTTTGAGAAGCATACCTTTTATACAGTCTTTCTTATTTATTTAGTATTAACTAGGAGGAGGAGTGAAATTCATAAATTATTGGTGAAAGGTTGTTGCTACGATTCAATTGCAGTTATGATTCAGTCTTTCTTCTTTGCTTTCTGGCTAAGAATCAGCTTCATTTGGCAGATGAAAGTTGCATTTGTTCAGTTGGTAGAGTGTCAGATTTGTAGTCCAAGGGTTGTGGATTTAATACTCATTTGGCCAGTCCAGGTCAGCATCCTGTTCGTCACTGGGAATGACACTTAGCTTCCATTTTCTTGGCATGATATAGATAATAATGTGTTATTAAAACTTACAAAAGCAAATGAAACCTTTGGTAGCCTCTGATTCAGTTCTGATCCCTAGTCTCGGTCAATTTTTGCTTTTGATCATCAAGATAGATTTCTTTGTTCAGTCAGAAGTTTACAATTGTATTTGGTTAAATAAAAAGGTAAATGAAATGGTCAGACATGTCCCATGTTCCCTGTCAAGATATCATTGATATTTTGGCATCCACAATTTCTAGTGGATTACTTTGAATGTCAAAAAAGCTTTTCAGTCTCAGATTAAGACTTTCATTGATGAGAAACAAAGCCAAGGAGGTTAAGGCTGTTGCTTCATCTTGGGCCTTTAGTAATCATTCAGCTCATGATGATATCTTGTATACTTCCTTTTTCTTTTTGTTTTTCATTCTTTTACCTTTGTTTGATGGTGCACCCATGAGATCATGTATGCAACAGGTCTAATGGTGTCAGAACAACAAGCTGCAACAATTCATCTGCCAGTCTGCAGTCGCATCATATTGAAAACAGTAATTTCTAGACAGCTGTTATGGGTCATCACCCTTACTTCAGACTGAAAAAGGCAACAACATGATGTCAGGCAATGTATCACTGCAATTCAGATGTAGTCTTCTGGAGTTAATCTAATTTTTTAATTATGTAATATTTACCTACTTTCCTGCTGTTATTACCAAATTCCTATATCCCTACTGGGATGCCTTTTGTCTTGAGCCAAGTCAAAGAAGGACAATATTCCAAATGATGGAAGTGACTAAGACTGTTAATTTTTTAATCAAGTTCAATAATTACTAACTGCAGGAGGGAATTTTAACCCTGGACTGGGGAATAGTGCTAGGAAACGTGATAGAAACATTGTAACAGTAGACAACTATTACATGATTAATATTAGTTTACCCCCCCCCACTATATTTTAATTAAATACTTATTATACCTCTGCTCTGACATCATAGGTCTGAATGCTTTGATAAAGAGTGTAGCTCAGTTAAGTAAGTTCTCTCTCTTGGTCAACAGTAGTATTGGTCAATGGTCCAGTGGGATGACTCATAACCAGTAGCTGATTCACAGTTGGCAACTAGTTAGTTTCTACTGTAATACCTGAGATAATTTCACTCTTTCTAAATTCAATAAAATTTTCATTTGATTTGCCTGATTATGAACATGAAGAAACTTGCTACTAATAAAAGAAAATAACTAGATACATTTTGTGAATTAAATTTTGTCTCAAAATTTGAGACATTGGTATAATGCAAGAAATGCTTCATGTAATTTATACATAATATGGATTTTGCTTTCTAATATCAGAACGTCTTAGGAACATTTTTCTGGTCACCTTGCTGTAGTGAATAATTTTAATAATTTGTCACAAATTTAAATTTGCAAGGCTAGAGAGAGAGATGCAACTGCAGGAGAAAAGAGACTGGGGATGGAAATGGCTGAAAGCCTGAAGACAATTATCTCCCCTTACTTCTTGAGACGAACCAAAATGGAGGTTACTGCTGGAGTAAAGACGGAGCCAACTGACGATGATGATGATGTTGCTGATGGGTTGACTGAACTCAGTCTTAAGTATTCACAATTAATTTTTTCATGAACACAGAATAATGATTTCAGATTGATTTAGTCGTTACATCCTCACAGTTTTCTGGAAGAATAATACTTCACCGAATTAAACATAATAATTACTACTTTTTTTATATCTCATCCTTTTATGCCAAATGCATCTTACCCTGCAAATATTTTAACATTGTAATTACATCTACACATCATCTGGTATAAAGTGTGGTTAGCATTTGCATATTGGTTATTTTTATATCTGCACTGCATGCATAGGGGTGGGCATATTGATTGATTTGATCTTATCAAAATGTCCATCTATCCCAAGAGGCATGCTGGCAAAAACAACTAAATATACATAAATGAAATTTTATAGTCATATTTGTATTCATATGTAAATGACCTGATTAGATTTTTAGGCCATTACAGCAGTATTTCAACTTTTTTATATATTTTTCTTGCTTTTGAAATTTGTGAGAAAAAAATCCATGTCAGCATGATCAAGCAAAAAACATTTGAAGTAGACAAATGAAAGTTTATTATGTATGTTTGTATGCATAAATAGATTACCTGATTGGATTTTCTTTTTATTATAGCAATTTACCATGCTTTTCTAGGACTTTAAAATATAGGATGATTTTTTGTCTAATGTACTGTTCTTTGTTCTTGTGTTCCAATTTTTCTTTAGTTTTGAATTTTTTGGGACTTGAATTTCTTCAGCCTGCTGTGGAGAGGGCATATGTAATTATGACTGGTAACATATTATATTATGACTGAATCATCACTAAATGTAATGAAACAATAGCCAGGTACCAGTCACACCCATTTTACATTGACTTTCCCTAACATATTTAGCTTTATTATTTGACATCTATACAAAATTGAACACTTTGTAACAGTTTCATAATATCTCACTGATCACAGTGTCTGTCTACATGTCAATCCATCTATAGACAAGGTGGTTTCCAGAATATAACTTAAGTTTGCTGTGGTCTTTTTTTCTTTCTCAAACCTCATCTATAGTTCATGTATGGGTGGAGTCCAAAGCCTGTCGATTTTGGTAATGTGAGGTTGGTCAAGGTCATTGGAGCTGCAAATAGGATGTCACTTTCTGCATGATAAGCCAAGTTTCCCTGAGTTTACTATCAAGTTTTCATCAGACTTGATAGGTAGACTACATTTGAGTAGGGGCAGTTCCCCATTGATTATGAGGCTGAGACTTGATAGATAGACTACATTTGAGTAGGGGCAGTTCTCCATTGATTATGAGGCTGAGACTTGATAGGTAGACTACATTTGAGTAGGGGCAGTTCCCCATTGATTATGAGGCTGAGAACAGAAAGATCAAGATCACCGGGACCAACATTGTAATTTGTTTGGTTATTGTTCAATAATTTTCTTAGATCCAGTTTTTATGAAACAAATTGGTAGTCTACACTTGGCCACAGACACTCCCTATTGGTTCTAGAGCTCAGAAGTCAAAGGCCAAGGTGACAAGAGACAATTGTCATGTTTGGGGTCCACATAACAAGTCTACTTTCCTCACGTTTTCTGCATCCATTTTTTGGTTGTTGTTGTTGTCATTTTCATAGTTGCATTACACTGGAGGAAGGGCAACTTCCGGTTCAGTCTTTGATCAATAGAAATAAGGTCAACATCACCGGATGTGAAATTATGATATGTTAATTTAACATTTGTAATAGCTACAGTTGGCTGGGTCCAGGGAAAGGATCACTCGTTCTTATTACTGTTTTTGCATTAATCATTTGAGCAAACATCACTTGTTCATTCACTAGAGTACATTGTAGATAAGTGATCTATGGGTTAAAATGTTAAAACTTAAAATTAATTGGGTCAGTGACAAGGCAGTCTTTGTTTCAACTAAAACTAAATAACAGAATTTTCAGGTAGATTACTGCAAAATCAGGCTAATAAGTATAGATACATATTGCTTAAATTAGCAAACATTTACTTACTGAATGAAAGCATGTAACATAAAGATGAATGATGAATGAAAGCATGTAACATAAAGATGACTGGTCAGCGAAAGCATGTAACATAAAGATGACTGATCAATGAAAGCATATAACATACAGATGACTGATAAGTGAAAGGATGTAACACAAAGATGACTATCAATGAAAGCATGTAAAATAAAGATGACTGATAAATGAAAGCATGTAAAATAAAGATGACTGATCAGTGAAAGCATGTAACGTAAAGATGACTGATCAATGAGAGCATATAACATAAAGATGACTGATCAATGAGAGCATGTAACATAAAGATGACTGATCAATGAAAGCATGTAACATAAAGATGACTGATCAATGAAAGCATGTAACATAAAGATGACTGATCAATGAAAGCATGTAACATAAAGATGACTGATCAATGAAAGCATGTAACATAAAGATGACTGATAAAATGAAAGCATGTAAAATAAAGATGACTGATAAAATGAAAGCATGTAACATAAAGATGACTGATCAATGAAAGCATGTAACATAAAGATGACTGATCAATGAAAGCATGTAACATAAAGATGACTGATAAATGAAAGCATGTAACATAAAGATGACTGATAAATGAAAGCATGTAAAATAAAGATGACTGATAAATGAAAGCATATAACATACAGATGACTGATCAATGAAAGCATGTAACATAAAGATGACTGATCAATGAAAACATGTAACATAAAGATGACTGATAAATGAAAGCATGTAAAATAAAGAAGACTGATCAGTGAAAGCATGTAACGTAAAGATGACTGATAAATGAGAGCATATAATGTAAAGATGACTGATCAATGAAAGCATATAACATAAAGATGACTGATTAATGAGAGCATGTAACATAAAGATGACTGATCAGTGAAAGCATGTAACATAAAGATGACTGATCAATGAAAGCATATAACATAAAGATGACTGATCAGTAAAAGCATGTAACATAAAGATGACTGATCAATGAAAGCATATAACATAAAGATGACTGATCAGTGAAAGCATATAACACAAAGATGACTGATCAGTGAAAGCATGTAACATAAAGATGACTGATGAATGAAAGCATGTAACATAAAGATGACTGATCAGTAAAAGCATGTAACATAAAGATGACTGATCAATGAGAGCATGTAACCAGTTTTAGCATGTAATATAATGATCAGTGACAGGAAAGGTAGCAAGAAGAAAAGATAGTAACAGATAAATAGTTCTGTTGAAGTAATTAGTAACTGAGTATTCATCGTAAGAGCAAATTATGTCATAGAATTTGCATACTTGTTCCATACATATCTGGTTATTTTAGCTAAAATAAATACCAGTCTCCATATGTAGTTTTATTCCATATACAGTGGTTCCCCTCATGAAATGTTAGTGACCACCATTATATGGGCAGATTCCCTCAACCTGACAAATTTTTGTTCAAAATCACTACTTTAGGATGCCATGCCTCTAACGCAACCAGCATATTAGTGCAAAACATGTCAGATTTACCCATCATGAGACATATATTGGGGTTTGCATATGGAAATCTTATTTGTTGATTACTAAAGTCAACACATGACATTTGTTCCAACATGCCAGCTGTAATCTGTAGAAAGAGCCAAGTAATCCAGTTTTTCTTCCTACTGTGCAATCCTTAGATGCCACGTTTTGCCACTTCACTAATTCTTGGCTATTATTGCAACCAGTAATTATAAAGATGACAAAAGCACAGTATTGTTCAGCAGAAGTTGGCATTGTTTTGTCCTCACGAAATAAGAATGGTATGTTAGCCATCATGGCTGTCAGATTAAGAGATGTACTTAAAAAAGGGTACCAGACTATAACCATTTGATTACATGGCAAGTTAACTTTCATACTAAACACAAAGCATTTTGTGTGATAGCTACAAGCACAAATACATTTCGTACGAAAGAGGACATGAGTGAAAAATTGCATGAAACAGAATTTCCCATTTGTGAAATAAATCCAGATTAAACAAAATTTCACTTTGAAACTTAAATTTGGATAAAGGTTTGAACATCTGTTGTAAAAATAGGAAATTCTGATGAATGCTATTTCTTGCCTGCTTTGCCAATACAGTATATAATCAAATACTTAGCATTGCCAGTTTTGGAAGAAAATAGGTCATTGCAACCACAATTTATTTTTTATGGGTGTTCATATAAGTGACAAAGGTGAATGCACACATAAAATTGTACGACAATAGATAAAACAGAGAATAGGAGACTAAACTGCAAGCATACTTTGCCAAAGTAATTATGATCTATAAATCGAACTACAGTATGTTTGAAAATTACTTAAGTGTCACAATCAAGGAACCAACTGTAAAATTTTCCTGGGGTTGGGATGAGAAAGAAGACAGGGATTTTTTCTAAGGCCATCTTCCTGTAGCAGGAGTGGCCTTTTAAGAGGGGGACCACTGGATACTTATTTTCACAAATGTGCTTATTAGCAGTTTTCAGTTATAGAACAATATTTGCTTTTATTGAGTAATTATGTCAAGACAACAATAAAAAAAACCCACTTATATACTTTTATATTGCACATGACAGAGGTACATTGTCGTTAGTAATACCAAATATGGGACAGAGAGAGAGTGAAGAAATTTCTAAACCATAAAATTGTTGTAGTTTCTTCTATTTCGATACAAAATGACACTTAATAACTTGACACTATACAAGTTTCAATTCACAATTGCTTTTCTCATATTCAGTGCAGCAGTAATGTATTTAAGGTAGCAAGAATTTTTCTGTGGACAAGTTCTTAAATGTTTATTTTTGTCCAGTCATAATTTAAGAGTGGCAAGATGCAGGAATAACTTTTTGTTGTAGCAACATCAGCAATGGTCATGCCTACATTAAGATACCACGTTAAAGTTCTTTGTCAGGTGGTATATGTTGAAGAAACATCAAAAAAGCAAAACTGGGTGCTCTGCAAAACCCTTGTATAAGTATGTAACTTCTGTTTAATTAATTTGTTGAATAAGGTTGATAATAATTGAAAGAAACTCAAGCCAGAAAATAACTTACAGATGCTTAAGTCGGATTGATCCCACATTTTTGGGGAAAACAAAAGAGCAAGCAGTACAAAGTTTGTGGTCAAAAGAGTGCTATGCAGACTGCAGTTTCTTTCCTGAAAGTATATTGATCAAATTGCAGGTCAATTAAACATTCAAGTCCAGCAATTTGTTAAATTGAAGTAACTTTTGATACTTTTTATAGTCCTGAAAGGTCGAGGTCATTGTGACTGAAATAATAAAAAGATTTTCCGCACAATAATATTAGTTCTGCATGATATATCTCAACCAAGTTTTGTGAATAGCTTGTACTTGGAGTATGGTTCAGACAGAGTGTATCTGACTGTTATGAGAATACCCCCAAAATCCCAATAAAAACCATTGTTTGAATGGGAAAAATTAATCTGAATTGACAATGTGGTCTGATTTTGAAGGATACATATTTCTTGTAATACTTTAAATAAATGGGATTAAAAAACTTGGTTTAAATTTTGGTTGCTTTAATTTCAGACATTAAATACCATTTTAAATCATGTTTACATCTGTCTGTAGGTATTTGGGTTTATTTGAAGAAGAATTGTATTCGCCATCCAAGGTTCCGATATGATAACCCTATCTACACCTTGGCATATTGAGCAGATATTCCTGTGCTTTGGGTCTGTGAATTTCATTGGATGCGGCAGCAAGCCACTGCAATCAAACTTAAGTTGTTCAAATTTTGAACACTGTTCCTACATGATCGAGACAAGGGGAACACACAACTTAAATGGACTAATAAATAATCAATTTTCCACTGCCAGTCCGTGTTTGTACAAATACCTTTTACTCAAATACACCTGTAATGGCTTCCCTCTGGTATGTAGTCATACCTTCAGTGTTAAACTTACAAGTATCCTTTTGAAGTCCATTGCCTTTACTATTTTTGGCTGATGTACAATACATCACCGTTACATGCTATTGGTTGGCATTACATACTAAGGGAGGTCCCTGATGAAAATCAATAGATGTTGCTAGGACAAAGCACTAAAATATCTGTTTGATCTGTCAACATGTAGAAAGGGTTATTGTATCGGAACCTTGGCTAGCGAAGATGAAGAAGAATAGGAATTTTAGAATGAATCAACTATGAAAGCTTTGATATTCCAGTGATAGACACAGGAGATACTGACACATCTTCTTATTTAATTGTGAAATTGAATTTTCAGGATGCCATCATTCACAAGGAAGAATGATTTTATTGTTTGGTTGTCTCTCACCGCCACCCAGCTTAAAATATACCAGGATTTCCTCTCACTGGAGTCCGTCAAAGAGGTATGCATATACTTTAAACCAGCAACATACTTTGCTACATTTTATGGCTGCAGCAAACTATGCATTGAAATAGATTGAACACAAAGATAATTGTGAAAAGGACCGACCATAAATAAGCAGTCAGGCTAGTCACTTTGTTTTCAAAATAGAAAAGTGATTCTTATAGACTTTGGTCTCCTTTGACATATATGCCTTTATTTTGCATCAGAAACACTGTAAGATCTAAAAAAAAATTTCTGCATACACTTTTTTTATATTTGGATTTATTATCCAGATTTCATAGTAGTTTTACCCACATTTATCCATCTATCCATTACATACATCACAGAGTTTGTTTCTTGTTTCCACATGATGATTTTTAAAGACCGTCATGAATTAAAACCCAATTTACTACGGATCTAAAAAAGATCAAGTTTGATTTTTTTAACATTTGTCCACCAGATTTGTTGTATCTTCTGTCCTAAACAATCAGCATTAAAAAGTAATAAATTTCAGTTATTTCTAATCTTAGGTAGAGAAGTCTTAGAAATGTCTTTTAAACAAGGAGTGCTATAAAGAACGCATTATCTAAAAGCTGTATAATATTGTATTTTCACAGCTGCTTATGACCAACAAGTCCCCCCTTGTAGCCCTGACAGTCTTGAAGAAAATTTGTGATCATCCTCGCCTCCTGTCTACGCGAGCTTGTGCTCAGCTTGGGCTGGAAGGAGATGAAAAGTGAGTAAAATCATAGACATAAATGTTACAATATTGGGTTGCATATAATCAACGAGGTACTAATATTAGTACCAATATATTGTGGACCGGGTACTAATACAAGCCTATATGTGTCAATGGGGCAGCCTGGAGTGATTCACCCCTGTCGTTTTTTCAGCCTTCTATAAAAAATTTTGAACATGTTTCCTGACATGTACTGATAGAAATTAAATAGTCCTCTAGATTGCTGCATATTATTTTAGAAATACATCTACAATATCATTTACCTTTATTTGATATTTTCTTTGGAACATTTGCCATATTAGTTACACTGATAACTAATTCTGTTTTCAGCCTTGTGTTTTCATGTGCCCTATATGGACATTGAATCTTTATTTGTAAATGTAAACAGATCATAGTAAATATGGCATGCATGCATTGAATAATATAACGTAGAATATCCAAATATGGCACAGCAAGCCTTATTTGGACAACGAATTACCGCGAGAATCTCGTGTTATCTGTCTTCGCAGACAATGTACTACAACAAAGTACAATTATCATAAACATACCAATATAATGTACCTGATGTAGGCTTCATAACTTTATCATTAGCCAAACTTCCTTATAATCTTGAGGTCACATCACTATTACATAAGACATTGGCAGGTCACATTTATGCTGTTCATTCACTGGGTTCTTGCATGAAAAAATGTTGTATATTAATGTTGTTGTTTGTGAACACAGGTTACAAAGTTTACCCCATGGAGAAGGAATGTGTTTTGTGCTTGTATGTATGCATGACATTACTATGATCAAAATAATATTTTTCTAAAACTAGATAGAATTTAAATTTGTACCCGTGTGTGCATGCATGTTTGTCCATGATCCATTGCCAAGTGCATACAGGTCCAAATAAAATTTAGCTCCCGTTTTAACAAAACATAATAACACAATACTTTAATTGCAGATTAAGAATTAATAAACCAAGGATATTGAAATTTTCATGGTCATAGTTTTTTTTCCCACACTAATGTCTAACAGATGTTAGTGACATTTAACTGAATAAAAGATATTTTATTTGTAATTAATTAAAAAATGTTGATGTACAGAGTATCTCAAATGGGTGGTGAGTTATTATCGAATTTATGAAACAAGTTGAATAATTTCCAGTTTCTTTCTAAGCATTGACAAGCAAAAGCTGGAAATTATTGAACAAATTTAATAAATTTAACATTAAATCATTCCCATAGAGATTTTGGTTATCACATTGTTTTCTTTAGCAGAAAAAGTTCAAATTGAAAGAACTAATTTCATTTTATTTGGGCTCAGATATGCACTTCTCAATTCTTGTGCTTGAAAACATAGTCCCATATGCAAGTTGAATCAATAATGCACAATTCAATAACCAACAACATTTAAAAGTAGATTTAGAACAAATTATGATTTAAAGAGTAACTGACCTTCCAAATGAATAGAATATTTGACATGGATTAAATAATTTTTCCATACTGGATATCTGATGGAAATTCCTGTGTGATGGCATATAGTTCACTCACCATGAGTAATTGATGCATCATATACAACAACATTTCCACTGAAAAATTTGTTGATTGCATTGTGGACATTTATTACAGATGCAATATTGGATTTGGCATCAAAAGTAGCATTTTAAGTTGTTGGATTTTCGTTTGAAAGGATGATTACAGAATGAAAAAATTGTATCCTAAATCAAGATGAGGTGTTGCTGAGTATAGCAATTCCAGATTTGATATTTTTGTGTGTGAATATTGGCTCAATCTGATTTGAAAGAATGTTGTGGTTAGATGACTTTTTGTCAGTTGGAACATAGCATTTTTTGACCTTCTTTTCATAAGAAGGTGAGTTTATTTACTCCTATTGGTTGACTTTTAAACCAAGGATGTCCTGGGTGTGGGGTACATGATCCATACTACTTGGTAGCAGCATTCTATCTAGTTTTAGGATTCTCTGTAAATTAATCATGATCTGACATGCATACAGGTAGAAGCATTTTATCTAGTTTTAGTTTTGCATTCAGAGGATTCTCTGTAAGGTAATGTGATCATATTCTGACAAATATACAAGTTTTTTTCCCAATGTTCATTTGATTTTAATTGGAATCACTGCTGCCATATTGTTGATAGTAATGGTTAAAATAAAAGGTTCTAGAATATATGAGGCAAGGACAATTCCCATGGTCTCAGCCAGTCAGTAATGGGAATACTGCGCAGGAATTTCATGGGCTTATTTGGACCTAGGTTTACATAAAGTGATATGTCAACATTTTGACATGTCAAACATATAAACCACAACACTGTGTGTAAAGTTTACCAACTATGTGATAAATTTGATCATTAGATGTTCCTGAAGAATTGCACTCTTCCATTTCACAATTTTGCTATTGTTTCAGTGTTAGTATTATCTCCATTATTTACCCAATTACTCAGCTGAAGCACTTATTTATAAAAATTCTGTTTCTTTTCCAGCAATATTTTTAATGTAATTTCACCTTCCATAAGTTATTTTATGCTATTTTTATCATTTATTAATATTTTCTATTTTTTTATTGTTAGCTAACCAGCCAGCCATTTTGATATGACAAAATTGTCTGGCAGAGACAGCTTTTCCTACGTTCACAGCTTACACACAGGGTATTGGCCATAAGTTATATAGAGATCATGGCATCACATAAAATTGTTTATCCAGAAATAGAAACAGAACATGGACAGGAGACTTCACATGGTGAGTGTAAAGATACTCTTGAGCAGCAGACCTACTCTAATCAGACCACGGAGAAGACACAGTTTAGTTTCAATCTGCCATTCAAGAGATATATCAGAAATGCCTTCCACCTACCACCAGGCATAAATATAAAGTCAGAGTGTTGGTGGACACTGACAGTGAGGAAGAGTCTCCATCCTTCCAGCTGCTTCCCCAGTTAATCAAAATCAAAGAGATTAATGATAGGCTGTCTGGATGTAGAGCCAAGTACCAGCAACGTTTTCTTCACACTGGTACAAAACAAAACAAATTTATTTTGTGCCATATTGAAGCTGATCAGGAAGCATTGTTTGCCATGTCTTCAGTGTTGGATTTTCCTTGTTGGCAGTTTTCTGACTGGCAAAGAAATCACTCAACTGACATGCATGGGAGTTGACAGCCTGAATAGCTTGGGTCATTAACAGGGCAGCTCACCATTCAACTTCAGATACATTGCCTGCCTCTGCAAATCTGGATCTGATATGACATGTGTTTGCATGCCAGGTCACTCACTAAAGCTGCATCATGTGTAACTTTAAGAATTACTCAGTTTGGTTTGCTGTTGCTGTTGCTGTTAGGGGTCAAAATTCAAGTAGTTTGGATGCTCACAGCTCAAGAACAACCCCTCCAATTCACTGTCCTACCCACATCTTCATTTAAAACCCAGCCATCCCTGCCACAATGGAGGGACAATAGGAAATGGGATCTTTTATCTTCAAGTGCTGTTCAGATCCCAACATTATGCCAGGAGATAAGTCTAACCAGTCTCAGAGGCACCATTGCAAGGGAGGTT
This sequence comes from Megalonaias nervosa, assembly GCA_016617855.1. Lineage (NCBI taxonomy): Eukaryota > Metazoa > Mollusca > Bivalvia > Unionida > Unionidae > Megalonaias > Megalonaias nervosa. Next base: position 8,105 of record JAECUM010003587.1, on the reverse strand, counting down.
AGAAACCTAATTTCCCCACCCCCAAGCTTCCAGTCTGTAGCCACTGACTTACCATCCCACTGCCGGTAACTCATAGGGATGGGACTTCAGTCAGAGTTCTTGCAACTCTATGGGATGTTCAGTGCAGCAGTTGATTTTATCCCAGATGGCGGTCTTTGTATGTGCCCATTACAAATGACTTTACTGGCTCCAGTGCACCCTTTTTCCAGTCCACTTGACCAAAGGTCAATATCATGAATGAGGTACGGTCATTCCTGTGTCAGTGGCACAACCAGGATTTGCTTAAAACAGAAATTCTTTTGGAGAAACTGGTACATACATCTGGGTAACCCACTTGTTGCCAGACTTTGATATGAGCAGCATCAAGTGGGTTCCAGGGGAACTGCCTCCTCAGATCAACCTCCTCAAAAAGGCTTTCATAAAGCCTTTAAGTTTTGAAGAATCAACTGCATGGGAAATCGTTCCTGATTATGTTGGACAACACCATAAGAGGGAGGTAAAAAGATTGTCCAACCTGTGCATGCTGGTTTGGCAGTTTCTACATTGTTGCTGCCAACTCTGATCAGTCAAAAACATTTCCAGCAGATTCAGTGTCCATTCCAGTTCTCTTTCCAGAAAGGGTCAGGTTATTTGTTTAGCATGGTCCTTTCTGCCATTGGTTTTTCATAAGATTTGTGCATTTTGGGGGTGTCTGATTATTGACCTTTTTGTGACAAAGTGGAAACAAATTTCATGCTGTCAATCATTTGGAAGGGGTTAAGGGCCTGTAACCCCCTCCCCCCCCGAGTAAAAAAATAATACCAAAGATAAGGGACAGAATTGTAAGATAATTCTGATAGCCCATCTCAGATGGGGCTTATCCTGCGTCAACAATCTGCTTGATCTAGTGATAAAAATACATAGAATCTGATCAAACTGAATCTTCCCAAACAACAATGATCACAGGTGTTCCACCCCTGTCCAGACCATCTTCTTTGTACCTGGTTCTTATTGAGACAGCCGTACAAAAAAAAGAATTTAGATATTCCATTCATGGAGAGAAACTCAAAAACTAGAAGGCCATTTAGTCTGAACGCTTAAGAGGAAAAACTGCAGGTTTTCATGGACTGGAGTTAAATCTGTAATATCGTCCATTTCAGTGCCTCGATCAGTCAACAGGCTGACAATATGAGGAGAAGAAGTAGCTCCAGTTAGTATCAGAGGCTACCTCTCCATGATATCTGACACATTCAGGCATAATGGCAGAATGGATATTGGTTATGATAAAGATATATGAGCCAATTTTGATTCTAATAGGTCAGAATCCCTCACCCTGTTTTTAAAATGGAATTTGTATTGTGCCTTCAAGCAATATGTGAAGCATACAGAGACATAAGTCATGGCAACTACAAAGAACTCTTTTTAATATGACATTTTGTTTTGTAAGCATTAGGATTGTACCCTGATCTAGCTTTATCACTATTTAATTAAGCTTTCTTGAACAACAGGTAAGTATTACATCAACAAAAAATGTATGCAAAGAAGAAGGCAATATTTCTAGTAAATTTTATTTCTCTGAGAATACCTACCCAATCACATTACTTAAAAACCCTCCCACCTCCCCTCAATGCAAGCATCATCATTGGTATTTTGCTCAGCTTAAAAACTATCAGTAACTAATGGCAGCAAGGGGAGGTAATGGGCAAAATTTATTGCCCTTTGTCAATGATACAGACAGAAAAGACTAATTTTTGTTATTTAGTAGAGCTGGATTCAGGCAGTATGAGGCTTATATTCCTAACCTGAACATGATTGGGTTAGTATTCTTGGAGAAATGTAATTTACTAGAAAACTTCTCTTTCTCAGCCTCATATCGTCCATTCCATAGCTTTTAATGGACTGAAACCAAATTTGGCTTTATGTTGAGTAGATTTTACGTAATTTTCACATAATTCTGTCTAAGTTTTATTGAGTAACAGCCCCTTTTTGGCTTAGAAGTTTCTCTTTCATCATGAATTCTGTTTCCACTTAATAAATCTTGAAAGACTTCATGGCCTGAAGCCAGATTTAATTTACACCTTTTCATTTAGAAACATATCCAGTTAAATTTTCAGTTATTTGTGTCAAAATTTGATTGTGTAACTGCCCCTATTTGACATAGAAGTTCTCTTGCATCGTGAATTCCTTTCCATTTGGTAACTCTTGAAGGACTTCATTGACTGAAGACAGATTTAATATATAGCTTTTCATTAGAAATTTATCCATTTCAATTTTCAGTTATCTCTGTCAAATTATAATTGAGTTACTGTTGTTGATTGACTGTAAAGTTGACTGTAGCTAGCATCATGAATTCCTTTTCCTTTCAATAACTTTCAAGGATTTTATTGATTGAAGCCAAGTTTGAAAATGGAACTTTATACTGAATAGACTTTGCCAAAAAGTGACTCGCCCAAATCTGTATATATTTACTTTAGTACAATGCATTTGACCTTGAGTATTGTTTTGCACTATAAATTTTAGTTGAATTTAAGAACTTCTGAAGCACTTTGAGGATTGAAATTAAGTCTGGTGTTTGGCTTTTTATTTTGCCAAATTTTTGGCCATGTTACTTTTAGAAATTTGCATCTTGATGCATAGTTTCTGAAGTTATATCGTATTATGCAGGAGCATACATGTTCTTGGGACACATTTCTGGTTTCATCAAATAGATCTTGTTGTATAAACAAAAAAAAATCCTTTTTGTTTCAAATTTCAGCATTGATGATGATATATTGGAAGCACCAGAGGGATATGAATCTGCAGCCAATCGTATTCACCACATTGATGATGACATTCTTACCAACCATTCGGGAAAAATGATCTTTCTCATTAAGCTGCTTGACCAAATCAAGTCAGAAGGTCATCGCTGCCTCATTTTCTCTCAGTCACGCAAAATGTTGGATATTATTGAAAAAGTCATCAAGAACAGGGTATGATCAAATTTCATTTGTTGATATTTTTTGCAGTGTGGAAAAAAATGCTGCAAACGGTGTAGTAAGATGTTGTTTGCACCCAGATATTTCATCTTTACTAAAAGTAAAATCAAAACTTTTAAACAAATTCTTAAAAACAGCTGAACAGACTTTGTCTGTGATGGCCTTTTACACTTATCCATAATTAACCTTCATTACTAAAAACAAAAATGCCTTTAAGCAGTGACTTCTAATAAAAAAAATACTAAACAGAATCAGACCAGATTTGACTAAAAGCTTTCTGGTATGAAGTACTGCTTATCTGTCATTAAATATGGCTGGTATGAAGGCCTTTTTTTTTTTACAAGTACTGCTTATCTGTCATTAAATATGGCTGGTATGAAGGCCTTTTTTTTACAAGTACTGCTTATCTGTCATTAAATATGGCTGGTATGAAGGCCTTTTTTTTACAAGTACTGCTTATCTGTCATTAAATATGGCTGTTCTTACTAAAATTAGACCCAGATCTCTTCACTAATTACCCTCATATTTAGCCCGTAGATAGATGTCAGCCAGGTGAGTGATCTCTGGTCCACTTGAGCCTCTTGTTCAGATATTGCAAACTTTCATCTATGATCATTCTTTTTACTGGAGGCTCTGACATTGTCACAGTTCTTTTATAACATTTGCAACCTAATATAAACTGATATACTCAGAGCTGCCAACCCTCCAGACTCACAGTTAGTGAAAAGAGGGATAAAAGTTAGTGAATTTTGAACACAATTAGTGAAAAATTACACCATGACACTAGCTCCTTCTACTTTTGTGGTTGGTACTGCAGTCTGTGAAAATCCTCCCCCCCCCAAAAAACATTATTTACACTGATTACAAGTACAAATTTATTTGCTGCCAGATTTACTGACATACACAAACTTCATGCTATTTGTCATGATACGATGCTGTGGCAGACTTGAACTTCCTCAGTTGTGCTATTTTTAAATTTGTTTTCAAAACAGTTCAGGCTTGCCGGCAGGTTGATTTTGGCAACTAAAACTGTTGCAAATTTTCAGCACCTAAGGAGGCACTAAAGTTTGTCTTATTTTTCCTTACAGTAGGAAATACTCTTTCACTGTCACTGTTGTTGATCTCCAGCTGAGAAAGGCAAGTTATGTTCAACAAGAAAACTCACCACTAGTGCTTCAGTATTTGTAGCTTGCAGGACTTGAGTAGGTGGCTTAAAGTACTCCAGAGCTTAAATCTGCTGGGTGCTTTTCATTTTTCCAATATCTATGTGCATTTTGCAAGCTGTGTGCTTTTTCACATTGTTCTGCTACATGCCCACTGTGGCTTGTATCATTGCTTACAATCTAGCTGTCATATATGTACTATATAATAATGTCATTATATAGGACATGTATGACAGGTAAATTGTAAGCAATGATATTAGCCTCTGTGCACATTCCCAATTCTAAAATTCGCGGCATACTTCTGTACAAAATGCGTAATATACATCGATGTCTGATGGCTGAATGCAAGGCCAATTTTTGATGTACTCCAATCTATATGTAGCTTTTTGTGGATACATATCATTTTTCGTGGAGGTGTAAACATTTTAACCATTGTGCAGCTTAATTACGAAATGATATTAATCCATTAAGATGAAATGTCAAAAGATTAACGATTAGTGGTGGTCGGTGCATACGCGGAAAAATCTGAACTCAAGCATATTACGATACATGCTAATCTTTCAATATCTGAAAAATTCCTACACTCGAATAAAGCTGTCTTCATTTGGTGTTTGTTTATAAAAAGTTACAATTGCTGTGAGTATGTACATGTGCCATAAAAAAAAAAATCATTTGGGCCCGACTTTCTTCATGAGTATTTGTAAAACTTCTGTTCTAAATGTAGATTATATACTTTACAATTCTTGCTAAAGGCAAACTAACAATTTGATATAGTTCTACTACTAACTTCACAACAAGCAATTCAGGACCGTTATGGGTATCAGTTACCACTGCTGCTATTTTGACTGACAATTAATGGAATAAAATTTATTTTATTCAGGATTTAAGCTGATTGAGAATTTGGGAATTCTTGATTATTTTGCATGTAGCGTGAATCGCTATTGAGAGTTGTGAAGTTCATGCCAAAATCGTGAGGGTTGGCAGGTCTGTATAATATATCACAAAATTAGCTGTATTTATCTAAACACTGTTACACAAACTAATTTACCACAAAATCATGTTTGTTTGTTTTTTTACCTTGTCTAATTATCACCCCCACTCACTGATGTTGTGGAAGCCCAAAAGTGGTCATGTCCATCCATCCATCATTTTGTCCATCTGTCTACCTGCCATCAATTTTGTTTCTGTCAGATAATTTTGCTGGGAATTGTTGAATTTTAATCAAATTTGTGGCTATATATTGAGATTTTGAAAGAGTTTGATATCTGACCATCTGTGTCATCATTTTTAAAGGTATTATGGCACAGTATTACCTATCTGAATATTCATTTCTGCAGGATATTCTTACCAAGGATTGTTAGATTTCAACTAAATTGGGCATCTTTATATTGATAAATTATTGAGTTCAGTTATGCCCCCTAATTACATGTTATCCAAACTTTGGTTTCCTCTGCTCTACTTTCTGATGATGGATTCAACCAAATTTGGCATCGTGGCTTCTTCTTGTTGAGACCTTGACTAAGCTGGAATCCTAGTGTAACATCATTTATTATATTTATGGCCCCTTATCTTTCTGATTTTTGTTCCAATGTATAACTGTACTAAGGTTTCATGAATTTCACCAATTTTGTTACATTCCTACCCTCTTATATTGACATTGCCTATGTCGACAGAAAAGCGAAATCCCGAGCCCATGGACTTTGTTACTACCAGATTTATCATGCTAATGTCGATGTAAAAATAACAAATATGTGTATACATTGCAAGAAGCCCTACATACTAACTTGAACAAATCCTTCGTTTTCTGATCAAGCTCTGACCTATACTATATTCAACAATTATTTGATGTTGCTACCAGGCTTTAATGTTGCCATCACATCAACATACAGGCATTTGTTTAGTCCTTTAATGTTGCCATCACATCAACATAAAGGCATTTGTTTGGTCCTTTAATGTTGCCATCACATCAACATACAGGCATCTGTTTGGTCCTTTAATGTTGCCATCACATCAACATACAGGCGTTTATTTGGTCCTTTAATGTTGCCATTGCATCAGTATACAGGTGTTTGTTTGGTCCTTCGAAGCTGGCATTTTGCAGCAACTTCAATATTTACATGCACACTTCATAAAAGCAATAAAAACATTGCATCTTTAATCATAGAAAGAACATGAATATAAAGCATTACATAGTAATCTTAATGAAATGTATTACTCTGTATGAGTATTCTGGAATTTGTGAGGGTTCTGCATATGCTTAATTAAGACATTTTTTAAAATAAAAATGTCATTAAATGTTTTGCAGTTAATTGTCATTAATATTTTTACTGTTGTTTCAAGAGAATTCATAACTTGTTGGCAGGTTTTTGTTTCCCTATGAATGGCCTCATCCCTTTGGTAGCTTCAGTAATATGATTATGTCTGTTGCCTCGGTCGGATCAAAATCTAGGTCAATTGAATTAGCATCTAAGTAACAACTATACAGCCACATACTACTGGCAGCAATGAATATCATAGTGAATTGTTTAGTCCCATATGTTGATTGACAATGGGATATAGGTCAGTCAAGCACTACAATTTTATTACATGTATTTCTCTAACAGGATGTGACCAGCATGTGAATTTTCTAACATGTGACCTATACTAGCTTTCTTGTATTTTTCATATGTTTTTAACACATTATAGATTTTGTTACACAAAGGTAACAGAACTGTATGTTTTCAATTATACGGTGCATTTCACATTGGTTTTGTCATCATTTAATAAAATTTCCATTGTTTATTTTCTCAAAGTGCAAATCCTACTCAATGACGACAGGTTACCCCTTACAGACGAATTTCACTTATATGGAGGTAAAAGAGAAATTTGCTTTTTGCAGTGTTCAGAAAACAAAACTAGTGAGCACTGGTTGAAATTAGGCCCTGGAGAAAACATTGCTTTTAATCAAATCAAATCATAAGTTAGTCAAGGTCACACAATTTTTTTTTCTTAGATGCAAATGTACAGAGTATTAGTCAATTTTTTTAAAATTTGAAGTATAGCAGTTTCAACATTTTGGCTAAATAATAGTTAAAAATTATGGTTCGATTTGGCAAGTGGCTTTTAAACCAGGTTAGGTGATCTTTTTAGATCTACTGTTCTCAGACCAGAAGAGGTTATGGGATAGTCTGTTGTCCATTGCTTAGCTATGAGGCCTTGTTGGTCCTAAATGGAAATGGTGCCAAGTTGACATCCAGTATGTCTGCCACATCATATAATTGGAAAATTACTAATTACATCAAAGATTGTTTCAGTACTCTACAGTTAAAAGTCATAAAAAATTGGATTCCTGGAAATCATTTTCATTCAGTAGAGCATCAGTCTCATCAAGAGACTCTTCTTTTAAGCCTATTTCCCATGAGCCATTTTGTGCAAATAAAATTCTTTGAGCATTGATTATAGATACAAAAATCTTAATAGGGTTAACACTTGTCCATAGTGTTATAATATTGGGGTAATGTAAAGATCGGGCTATGAAGGCAATTTACATGTTATTGCCAGCAACATTGGCGTTGGGAAAGGAATCTAATAGTTTAAAATTTACTATTGTCATGAATGGTTAATTAAAGTTATGATTTGTGGAATGGGTCCAATTGTTTCCACTGAAGGATCCTCTTTTGATTTGAAGCAATCCATAAAAATTATACCTCACAAAAAAATAGTGAATTGACGGTATGCATATTCAGTGAGTTTTTCATCAAAAGTATGATATTGTGTTAAAAAGACAAAGTTGACAATTACAATTTACAGTGTTCAATTTTGAATTGTGTACAAAAATGTATTTCATATAATCATCTGTTTTATTGTCAGGGCCACAAGATCATCCGGTTGGATGGAACTGTTGCCCAAGTTGCAGACAGGGAACAGCGGATCAGAAAATTCCAGTCAGATGATTCCTACTCGGTCTTCTTACTGACCACACAAGTATCTCCTGTTTACATTGAGTTAT
>JAECUM010003586.1:0-83694 GCA_016617855.1 Megalonaias nervosa | reverse complement strand
ATTCTACTAAATGTGTACCTAAGTAGTACTGATGAGGCCATAATTCTACTAAACATGTACCTAAGTAGTATTGATGAGGCCATAATTCCACTAAACATCTACCTAAGTAGTACTGATGAGGCCATAATTCTACTAAACATGTACCTAAGTAGTATTGATGAGACCATAATTCCACTAAACATGTACCTAAGTAGTATTGATGAGGCCATAATTCTACTAAACATCTACCTAAGTAGTACTGATGAGACCATAATTCCACTAAACATGTACCTAAGTAGTATTGATGAGGCCATAATTCTACTAAACATCTACCTAAGTAGTATTGATGAGGCCATAATTCTACTAAATGTGTACCTAAGTAGTACTGATGAGGCCATAATTCTACTAAACATGTACCTAAGTAGTACTGATGAGGCCATAATTCCACTAAACATGTACCTAAGTAGTACTGATGAGGCCATAATTCCACTAAACATGTACCTAAGTAGTACTGATGAGGCCATAATTCCACTACACATGTACCTAAGTAGTACTGATGAGGCCGTAATTCCACTAAATATGTACCTAAGTAGTACTGATGAGGTCATAATTCCACTAAACATGTACCTAAGTAGTATTGATGAGGCCATAATTCCACTACACATGTACCTAAGTAGTACTGATGAGGCCGTAATTCCACTAAACGTGTACCTAAGTAGTACTGATGAGGCCATAATTCCACTAAATTAAAGAAGTTGCATGCTGAATGTGTACCACAGTATCACTGACAATATGTGGCCATAATTCCTCTTAAAAAAAAAAATGTGTGATGAACGTGTACTTAAGTATCGCTGATGAGGACATAATTCCACTAAAAACAACAATGTTGCATGCTGAACATATTACCAAAGTAAGATTGGGTCTGTGCAGTTTGTGACTGGACTTGTCTTGTAAGAGAATATCGGTATCCAAGTTACACTTGCAATCAAACAGAACTAACAAGCTACCTGCAAATTTGTTTTCAAATCCAATACAGAAGTCATTCATGTGCAGAAATGAAAAGCTGTGGGTCTGATATCAGAGGTGATATAAAGACATAATGCTGACAATTAAATGGAGTCAACCATCCAGAATGCTGACAATTTTAACAGAGCCAACCACCCTGAATGCTGACAATTAAACAGAGCCAACCACCCCGAATGTTGACAGTTAAAATGAGCCAACCACCCAGAATGCTGACGATTAAAATGAGCCAACCACCCAGAATGCTGACAATTAAAATGAGCCAACCACCCAGAATGCTGACAATTACAATGACCCCAAATTTACTTGAAATCATACCATAAACAAGTAGGCTAGGGCCTTCATGTCCAGCCCATTATCAAAGCATTGCTAAAATCTTTAAACAAAAGCATAACAAATTTTCTGTATCACAGCTGCTGCCAGAAATGTTTTTGCATGTCCACTAAAGCAGGCTGAACAATAAAGGAGTTGATGTGTGGAAATGAAAATGGACACATCTGAAAACCAGGAGGTAAAAAAATCTGTGAAATAATGATGATGCAAAATGCAGACAATCCAACTTAGCCAAAACCACATTAACATCATGCTGCCTACAAACTCAAATAATAATTTAGGGAATTTTATTGTGCAGAAAATAAGTAAATGGTCTGAAAAATCAGGGGCAATAACTCTACTAAACAACACAGAACAGTGACAATACAACTCAGTCAAGGCCTAATAAAAAAACAAACTACATACCAAAATTGTTTGAAATCTGATAATAATTCAGGGAGTTATTGTGCACACACACAAAAGTGGATGGGTCTGACAACTAGGGGATATACCTGTGACAAATGATGACAAAGAATGCCGACAATCAGCCAGTGTTTCATCAATATCAAGCAGCAAACCAAAAATCAAACAATAATCAAGGGATTAATTATTTTAAAAAGTGGGTGTGTCAGGCAATTAGTAGCTAGAACTCTGCTGAATGACGATGAAGGCTAATGATCCAACTAAGTCAAGATCTCAATAATACAAAGCTGTAAACCATACTGGATAACCTGCAACAACAAGTGAGGGACTTGTTGTGTGGAAACAAAAGTGGCCAGGTCTGACATGCAGGGGCTTTATCTCTGCCAAATAATAATGCAGAATGCTGACAATCAAACTCAGAAAAGTTCCTATCAATATCAAGCCATATAACAAATTTGGTCAAAATCTACAAATAATTACCAGTTACTGTGTGCATTCTTTGGAATGAAATAAGCTTTCAAACTTCAAGCAGATTTGTGCTTAAAAATTTTTTTTTAAAAAATCAAAATTAAATGAAGATACTTTTACCTCCAAAAATTAACAAGCCAGACAGAATATGGACCAGAAAAAGTAGCCAGACAAAACCAAGAAGACACCGGCAGCAAAACAGACAACTATTCTGTTATAATGAGGTGCTTTATAGTGAGATTCATGACCTTAGTGATTTAAATATATGATCATGTTATAACAAGGTGCTTTAAGGTGCAATCTATTTGACAGCATTATAAACAGGTGTTTTATAGTGAAATCCATGACCTTACATGTTATATCAATGACCATGTTATAAACGGGTGCTTTATAGTGAGATCCATGGCCTTACATGTGTTATATTTATGACCATGTTTTAACGAAGTGCTCTATAGTGAGATCCATGACCTTACATGTGTTATATCAATGATCATGTTATAATGGGGTGCTTTATGATGCAATCCATTACCATACCCATGTTATATCAATAACCATGTTATAATCAGATGCCTTGTAGTGAGATCCATGTTATATATATCTATATAAATACATATATATATATATATATATATATATATATATATATAAATGCAATAAACTGACAACAAACAGTGCAAAAGTAGTATCTAATATCTAACTAGCCTGAGTGCTTTTGACTCTTACTGAATCTTTTTCAAAGGCATATACAAAACACAGACAAGACAAACAAATAAAACAAAAAAAACCGTTGTGTTTGCAAAACTTTACATGGCTGTTTCTACAGGAATTAAATATTTAAATGTATTATGTTTCAACTAGTTTATATCAATTTGTTGCGGATACTGGAAAATATCTCTATTAACCTAGAAATCGATAAGCCACAACGACATCTGGTATTTTGTGTACATTTATGTAAGCGCAAATTACATCCCTGATATTTCATTGTTATAGTAGTAATTGTAGGCTATTAAGCAAATTTAGAGAATTTTTCAAAAGTAAAATGTGTCGGCTATATAAGATAGTTTTATTTGTGCATGGCTGTCTTTTTCTAGTCTTCTTGGTTTAAACCGCCTGGTTTCAATGTTGTACGCTGCCTTAGAACAAGCTGACATCATGCTAATTAAAATTTCCAGGTCCTCCGCCAATTTTGACGACACAATGAGCGATATATCAAGAGTTTCAGTTACAAATTGTGATTGTGATTTTCCTGAAGTTAAGCAAATAAGAGTCAATGTTTTGGATAATTTCTACCCCACAAAAATGGGATCCACGCCTGACCCCGCGTTGTAAGTGGGTTCACGAGTTATCATGGCATGAGTTATCAAGGGAGTGATGTAGTAAGATCCATGACCTTACCATTGTTCTATCAGTGACCATGTTACAACAAAGTGTTTTAAATTGTGATCCATTTGACAGTGTTATAATCAGGTGCTTTACAGAGAAATCAATGACCATACCCATGTTAAATCTATCACCATGTTATAATGAGGTGCCTTATAGTGAGATCCATGACCTTACCTGTGAATTATCAATGACCATGTTATAACAAGGTGCTTTGAAGTGTGATCCATTTGACAGTTTTATAATCAGGTGTTTTACAACAAGATCCATGACCTTGGTGTTTTACAACAAGATCCATGACCTTCCCTGTGTTATATCTATGACAATATTATAATAAGGTGCTTTATAGTGAGATTAGTTATTATATCCATTTTATATATATATATATATATATATATATATATATATATATATATATATATATATAACCATGTTATAAAAATGTGATGGTGAGATCCATGACCATACCCTGTTATATTTATGACCATTATTATAACAATGTTCTTTATAGTGAAGGACCTCTGTATTAAAAAAAAAATTCTAAGGTTACTGATAAAAAGGATTCCAATAATGGAAACGAGCTCAATGTATAGCAAAGAATTGACCCTCTACACATCAACAATTTGAAGTTTCCACTCGCTTAGTCCAACAATTTGTCTGATAGGATCATCATTTACCTGGACAAAATTTGTGTCTCCCAAGAAGAATGGATTATCAACTTCAATTTAATGGGGAGAGAGAAAATAGTAGTTGACAAAGATTCTGGTGGCCAGTCAGATAGCCTAATATAATCCAATCATAGAAGTAAAGGTAAAGCAAAACATCACTCTGGGAAACACTTACTTCAAGAAGTCGACGCAAACTGTTCTGCTTCAGATGCCAATACAGCGGCATATGCCGACACCCACGCTGAAAAAAAGGGAGAGGATCTTAACTAGGTTAATGACCCACCTTGGTGTCAGTGTGTCAAGGCCAATAGATACAGATTTAACTAACACAGGTTCCAGAGAAAGTAGTGCATCGTCTGTGACCCGCGCAACAAATGTATTATTCAACATCTGACCTGCATAGCCACTTACACAATATTTTAAATATGATTTTAATGTTGACACTGCAGCTGCTGTCACCACTTGAAATATTCTACTTGTATCTCACCATGATGCTGCTGATGAGACAGAAATTAACAGTTTAATATTGGGCTTTCTGACAAAATTAAGGGTATTTTTAGATCAAAGTATGGTTGTTAGTACCAATACCTCATAAGAACAATTTTTTGTTTAAAAAGCAAAACAAAACAAGCATCTATTTATAAAAAAAATAAAAAAATGAGTGGGTTTGGAGTTGTTTTAGCAAAGGAGTGTTGTAGCAACATTCAGTGAACAAAATCTTCTTCCTTCTCTGAAAAATAAAAAGAAAGAATCCATACCGAAACTTCATGATAATCAGTGTTGTACCAAGGATCATAAGGGTAGATAATCTCATTAAATTTGGTGGTATGGGAAGATAATCTCATTAAATTTAGTGGTTTGACTATTTAAACTTCATTTGCACTGCACTAACCATCTTTTCTGTTGATGCTTACATTATTGTCTTGATGGCCTTAAGATAGACTAATTCTACATACAACTGAGTTATCCTTGATAAATAAAGTCTTTATTATTGTTATTATTATTATTATCATTATTATTATTGTGAACAAAATAGATATTAAAATCAATTATAAAAACTTGTTTAGGTTTATCTGAAAAGAGCTGTACTAAAAAAACTAACAGTAATGCGACTAATGGCAAGGTCTCATCATGCTACAAACCAAATTTACTTAAAATCTGATTATAATTAGGTCGTTGTGTAGAAATGAAAATAGGATGGGTAGATGAAAGGTAGAGGTATGAATTGATGGATGGAGAAACAGACCTAATTCAGCTGCCCGAACTTTCTACAATAAGTGAGGTGGGGAGTCCAGTGTTCAATGGACAAACTCGCATGAGACATCCCTTGAGGGATTTAAATTGAGCACGGAGAGCTGAATGTAATGCATGACAGAAAGGTAGTTATTGCTGATGAAATCAGGACCCAGGGTGGAGAATTGGTATAAGGTGCTTTTGCCTTCACAGGTCACTGATATCCCACCTCTGTCCATGTAGGTTTGAGGCTTAGCTAGGCCAACATGGGTATGTGAGAAAGCTTGCTTCCATTGAGTCTCTTATTCTTCATGGGGTATTTCCAGGTTCTTCCTCCATCAAATATACTGGCCATCATGTATTGCCTATCATGTGCTGAAAAATGACATTAACCCCACAAAACTATAAACAAACCTGACAAAATCAGAAAATAAAATATCTCTGTTAATACTGTTAATACCTTCTCCATGATGAATACATGTACCAGATTTCATTATTGTATATAAAACAATGTCAGAGAAACAGTTAAATGCACAAACATGATTGCTGGAGAGTGAAATGTAGGTCAATGTGACTTACTTTTGCCTGTGGCAAGTAACACTCTCTATATTAATTTTCATGACCATACATACAATTTCAGAGAAACTAAGCTTAATGTAAAAACTTCATGTAATTGCTGAAATGAAAAGAGTTCACAATGGTATGTAACAATGGTAACCAAGAAACGGGGCTAAATGCAAAACCTTGACAGCTACAACAACACCATCAAAATTGATTCCAGCTAACAGCAAGTAGTCAGGAATTTTTTGCAACCAAAATCATGGACTACCACCTACAATTCTACAAGTTATATATTTTTCTTTCTTAATGTTGTTTACTTAAGTCATGACTTTCTTTATCCTTCTTTATATGATAACCATATTGTGTTTTATATGATAACCATATTGTGTTTTATATGATAACCATATTGTGTTTATATGATAACCATATTGTGTTTTAACCAAACAGAAAAAACTGAAAGCTACATCAGATGAAATTTCAGTTTCCCCTCCACATACTATTTCCTTGTGAGAAATGAAAGATAAAAAAACCCCAATCTGATGCATTTATGTGGGAAAGGGAAATTCAACAACTTAGATCAGATCTGTTGGCAGGAACTTGGCAAAAGCTCACTGTTGCTCATTAATTGTGATTCCTACATGTTACTGCCCTATGCACACTTCCACATGGTTTTGAGTCTTGGGCTTGCCCAGTGTGGTTATATGAGAAAGCTTGCCAGAAGCTTTCAGTGTGTCAGTAGATCTTACTGGGGTTTTCAGAGTTTCTTCCTCCACCAGTTATACTGACCACCATGTATCGCCTATCGTGCTCTGAATAATGGCATTAAACACACAACAACATGATGAATTCTATTAGCTTTGCCTGTGAAAGGCATTATCAGAGGCACATCTGGATGTCCTGCATAAATGTCAGACCTGTTGAAACACTACCCCAAAGTTTCAGTTGAATACAGCAACAAGTGTAAAAGGTATTCCCTTTCTCCAACTTTTATGCAGGCCCATAAAGTTGTACACATGCTACTGTCATTGACAATGTTGCCAGAAAAGAGATCTCCATGTCTCACCATTTCAAGGCAAGACAACAAGCACCTGCTTCATAAATGACTGTGGCTACAAAACAACTGCTCATGTGAATTAGTGTATTTAGTTCAGCATCAGATGGTTTTGAATTCGTAGCTAATAAAGTGCACTTTTTAATGAAGCAGGAAAGTGAGCTTTCTAATGAAGTATGATGAATTTGGATTTGTAGGTAGAAGTGAACTTTCTAAAAAAGTATGATGGATTTGGTTTCCTAGGAAAAAGTACAATTTCAAGTAAAGTATGATAGATTTGGATTTATAGGAAAAAAGTGTGCTTTCTGATGAAATATAATGGATTTGAATTTGTAGGTAATGAGCACTTTCTAATAAAGTAGGATGGATTACTACCTTCCATCACTGAAGGGTATAACCTATGTGATATTTTTAATGCTGATGAAATAGGACTCTTTTACAGAGGACTACCTGACAGATCCCTAGTGCAGAAAGATGATGTTTGCAAAGGAGGGAAAAAAGCAAAGGAGAGGTTGACACTATTGTTAGCATGTAGTGCAACTGGAGAAAAACTGGACCCCTTAGTTATAGGCAAATCACACAACCCAAGATGTTTTAGGTCATTTAATTTAAGATCTTTGAGTGTTGCCTATGAATCCAACAGAAAGGCTTGGATGACATCAGACATCTTTTGTAACTGGCTTGTAGCTATCAACAATAAAATGAAAAGGAAAAATCGGAACATTTTAATTCTCGTAGACAACTGCAGTGCACACCCAGATGTTAAGTTTAGCAATGTAAAACTGGTCTTTCTTCCCCCAAATACAACATCTAAACTACAGCCCTGTGATGCAGGGATAATTCAGGCTGTAAAAGTTAATTATCGGAAGAAACTGCTGCAACATATTCTTTCCAAAACTTCTTCTCAATGGCATGACATTGGAAGAATATGTTGATATGGACCACTGTCTAGAAACTGCTAATGATTTCTCAGGGCCAGACTGGGAGAAGGATATTCTTCAGAGAGGTAAATCGGGTACTCCTCCAACTGCTGACAGTAATAGTGACAAGGAGTCATCTATTGCTGAAATTCTGCCTCAGGTTATTTCACATTCTACAGTCATATAACATTTAAAGGAAATTAAAGAATATGCTTTACAACATGGCAATCCCAAACTTTTACTTCTTTGCTCAGAAATGGACATACATGTTCAGACCAATCAGCTGAGTAAAAAATGTGAACAAAGAAGTATAATGGATTTCTTAAAGAAAAGTGATTAAGTGCATAGAATAAGATACATACATCATAGCTAACTTTGCAGTTTTTGTTACATGTGAAACAACTCTAAAATTTATGGCCATGTGAAGTTACCTTATGGATAGGATAAATATTACCTTTGTTTATTTCATAAATCATATACTAATACATGTACATATTCATGTGATCTTAAAATATAAATTTGATTCACATTGTTTGATAGATGTACACTGTATATCTTTATTATATAAAGTTATTTTGAGAGGAATGCATGCAATATTTAACAAGATTTATGAATAAAGGATATGATACATGTACAGTGAGTATGGGTATTTTTTTCTTCTTCAACAGTGCTAACTATTGACCCTGGAAACCAGTTCATTTTCATACACCTGTTATGAGAAACCATCTGTCTTGAGAGACCGCTTTTGCTTGGCGGAAGGGGTGGTCTCTCATAACAGGTTTTACTGTAATAGGTATAGTGCACTTACTAATGATGTATGAAAGTCACCTTTCTAATAAAGTAGGATGGGTTTGGATTTATAGGAAAAAGTCAGCTTTCTAATGATGTATGAAAGTCACCTTTCTAATAAAGTAGGAGGGGTTTGGATTTATAGAAGAAAGTCAGCTTTTTAATAAAGTAGGATGGGTTTGGATTCATAGGAAAAAGTCAGCTTTCTAATAAAGAATGATGTGTTTGGATTTATAGGAAAAAGTCAGCTTTTTAATAAAGTAGGATGGATTTGGATTCACAGGAAAAAGTCAGCTTTCTAATAAAGTATGATGGGTTTGGATTTATAGGAAAAAGTCAGCTTTTTAATAAAGTAGGATCGGTTTGGATTTATAGGAAAAAGTCAGCTTTTTAATAAAGAAGGATGGGTTTGGATTTATGGAAGAAAGTCAGCTTTTTAATACAGTATGATGGATTTGGATTCATAGGAAAAAGTCAGCTTTCTAATAAAGTATGATGGATTTGGATTCATAGGAAAAAGTCAGCTTTCTAATAAAGTATGATGGATTTGGATTCATAGGAAAAAGTCAGCTTTCTAATAAAGTATGATGGATTTGGATTCATAGGAAAAAGCCAGCTTTCTAATAAAGTATGAGGGTTTGGATTCATAGGAAAAAGTCAGCTTTCTAATAAAGTATGATGGATTTGGATTCCTAAGAAAAAGTGCACTTTCTAATAAAATTTGATTGATCTGGATTCATACCTAATGTTATGTATATGTAATTGTTTGTTTGTTAGTTTTAATTTTTTTTATTTTTATTTTATTCCATTACATGTTATTGTAATGATAATTTTGTCTACTGGATTTGATATTTTTTTTAGAAATTCAATTCAGTTTTCTTTGACCTGATAAACAGCCAGTAGTTTGAAACACTGTATCTTTTGCTGACCTAGATTCAGAACCAGTGTCAAGTTTGGTGTAAACAACTCTTTTTAAAATTCATTTCTAGAGTAAAAATCTTTGACTTAAGCTTAGGCTATACTAGAGTACATGATAAATGTCATGTAACATTTCTACGTTGTTCTGTAGAGAAGTGATCACGTGACCACATCCGGGAATCTGTTTTACGTCTTAATTTACTGTATAGTCGTTTTCTTGAGAAGAAATAGCCAGTTGTGCTTTAAACCTTTGAAGCTCAAAGGTGTTTTGTTGTGACCAGTTTGAGTTGAATTTTTCTATTTTTTTAAATCAGTAATTTATTCTCCCTGGAAAATACTAGTGCTCATCAGAATTCTTGGACAAAGGCATTTATCAAAATTTATTCAGAAATTCTAAACTGGAATATTATTTCTTTGGGATTCAACAAGGAACTGTTGACACATCAGGACAATGAAGACCATAGAAGACATCATCGCCTTCCATCTTGGAATTTCATCGGGATTGAACTGTGATTCATTTAGGACTTTTCATTGATAGGATTTTTTAATTCTTGGATTAATTTCTGGATTTGATTCATAAACCGTAAGTCCTTTTTCTTATTTTTACCTTGTTTTTCTAGGGAAATAAATTGTTAAATTTTATAAAGCTTGTTGGCTTCACTCTTTCCTGGGGGCCCCAAGTGGCGAGTGGTCTAAAGCGCTCTTCGTTACGGATCACTACCATCTCACCTCTGTCTGCATGGGTTCGAGTCTAGGATTCGGCGAATGTGGATATGTGAGAAAGCTTGCCAGTAGCTTCTCGTGGGTCGGTGGTTCTTTCTGGGGATTTCCCGGTTTCCTCCTCCACCATTAATACTGGCCGCCATGTATAGCCTATCGTGTGCTGAAAAATGGCGTTAAGCCCCACAACAATAACAACAACAAAATCACTCTTGTTATTTTTGTACAAGCCTAGACACGTAACATGCAAAAGTGCACTTTCTAATGAAGTATGACAATCCAAGTACCGCCATAAAAGCTTAAGTAAAAGAATACTGGTTTGCAAGAAAGGTTCAAAATAGCTGCAATTGTGTAGGAAGTGAGTTTACTATTAGTAACCTTGTTGTGTTCTAAATAACAGCCATCCAGAATAGTCTTAAACAGTTTATATTCTTTATGTAAACCTAATATTATATTATTTTAATTATTTCAGCTTTAAAACAGTGATATATACAGAAATTAAAACTTATATTTTCACTTAAAATGTTCATAAATTGACTTCATCCATTTTAAAGAATGGTGCACACCCATTACTTGCATTAATGTAAATGTTCAAAAGAATGGATTACTACATCAATATAGTTAATTTAGGTTTTACAATCACTCACTCCGTTTCCGTAAAAGCCGGGCTGTCAAAAAGTAAAAGGGGATTATATATCATTTAAGCTTCTAGGTGCTCTGCTTATGAAAAACCCCACAAAGGACTTTTTTCCACTTGACCTTGAACTTTCAGACCCCCTAAATCTAAAAAAATTTAACTACCTTATGTGCAAACCATTTAAAGCTTGGTCATTAGCTACGCTAGAATAGCAGTTATTATGCGAAATTCCATTTCTGATGGAGTCACAATGAGCTAGACATTTACCTTTCCATCCCTAAATCAACATACCATTTTTGATGGAGTCACAATGAGCTAGACATTTGCCTTTCCATCCCTAAATCAACATACCATTTGATGGAATCACACTGAGCTAGACATTTTACCTTTCCATCCCTAAATCAACATACCACTTGATGGAGTCACAATGAGCTAGACATTTACCTTTCCATCCCTAAATCAACATGCCACTTGATGGAGTCACAATGAGCTAGACATTTACCTTTCCATCCCTAAATCAACATACCACTTGATGGAGTCACAATGAGCTAGACATTTGCCTTTCCATCCCTAAATCAACATACCACTTGATGGAGTCACAATGAGCTAGAAATTTGCCTTTTCATTCCTAAATCAACATACCACTTCCATAACCTAAGTGCAAGTATTCCACAAACTCCAGTCAAGGTATATAGACTACAACTAAAGTTGTTATGCAAAGAAAACCCATTTTGCTTTATTCAGTCAAAGTGACCTTGACCATGTATGTTTTGATCCCAAAATTTCTGGCTTCTTTCTTACTCAAAGTGTTAGCCATCCACAAACTCTGATGAAGGTGCAGGTCAAGAACTATTATTATATGCTGAAACCATTTTACAGCCACAATGACCTTACATTTTGAACCCCAAATCAATACATTTCTACCTTACTCCAAATCCAAGACATCCAAAAAGTACACTACAGGTTTGACAGGTAGATTTGAAGTTATTTTGCAGAAATAATTTGTATTCTCTCAGTCACAATGACCCTGACCTCTGACCTTTCAGCTCAAAAATCAACAGATTTCTTCCTTGCCCCCACTGCAAACCATCCACAAAGTCCAGCCCAGGTCTGTGATGTAAAATCAATGTTACTGTGTGTCTTCAGCTAAAATATATAGCAAGCAGTAAATATGCCTTGAAAGCATTAAGATTCATTCACTATCAACAGCACAGTTAAAATGTTCGAAGTATGCTGCATGGGGGGAAATGTCGTTAAATATAAACCTCTCCTGAAAATACACAACCATAGCCAACAGTCTACAATGATACAAAAAGGATGTATAAATTGAAGCACAACAGCACATGTAATTTTCTAAACAAGATTGGTTCCATATATGCCTCCATCAACACATACTGCATGCAGCAGCTGAAATTTGGAAAGTAAAGGAGAAATCTCAGGTCATCCTTTTATTACCTTAATTGTTTAGTTCATTCCAACTGTGAAGCTTCAAATTTCAATTCTGATGTGGACAAGCCATCAATAATTGTTACTTATAAACAAAGAAGGGCAATTAATTATTATATAATACAACATGAAAGACTTAAAATACCGAATAATATTAAAATCATGAAGGACATTTTGTATATGCAAGACATCCTCCCAGGGAATCCTAATGACAGTCAAAGAAGAAACCAAAATTTACGCAAGACAAAATAAATGGAATACATAAAGGTCAGAGCTTGCATATCATGCCAATCAGCAATGAATTGTCTGAAAAACTCTAACAAAAATCTTAACTGTTGATGCCATCAGAAAAGTCGCATCTTGCTTCCCCTTAATGTGTCTCAAAACAGAGCCATACAGAAGACAGTTCTATGGATAGTTTCTGAAAAATCAATTTAATGAGGCACAACCAGAACTTAAAAGTCTGATTTCCATTAAGTGGCTGTTCTATCAAATTATCAAAATTGGGTCCTTTTCAGAATTTTTAAAAGTGAGCATTTAATAAGTAAAGGTATATAAGTTTTTTGGGGGAAAAAAAATCAGTCACCCAGTCAAGAATACAAGATTTCACACTCATCTGTCTCCATTACATACAATGATGAATGGAAAAAGATCCCACTCTGGACCCCAAATCTGTCAGTACCCTCTTGAAATCCACACTTTTTGAGAGAAGTAGGAGAACCGATAGAGAGAAGAGAATATGTATGTATGTATGTATGCATGTATGTATGTATGTATGTATGTTTGATTTTAAACTTTAACATAGCTTTAACAATTTTTCAGTCATATCGCTACAATGTCTGCAGTGTGGCAGTTTATAGTGATGTCTAGCACTGGGGCATCATGCCGCAGACATGTAGCATGATGTCCCACCGAGTCACATTATCCTGACGCCAGGCCGACCAGTCCTAGCACTAACTTCTTAATGCTGAGTGCCAAGCAAGACAGCTGCTAGTACCATTTTTACAAGTCTTGGGTATGATTCTATCGGGGAGAGAGAAGAGAAAGTACAAAACAACTGACTGGATCAACTGTTCAACAAATCAAAAGTTTGGGTCCAATATCCATGTAAACAACAAAATATTAGTAGGACTTCTGCCCATTAACATATTCTGGCATGAACATGTACATTTTTTATATATTCTTTTTAATTATTTAAATTATACCACCATGGCGCAGACAAATTTGAAAGACAGCTATAGCACTGTAATTCCTAGTTTGGCAAATGTTTCAAGCTTTATGCATGCTTTTCTGGGTATTACAACGCTGACTGAAGGAAAAAGTTCTGTTTACATCTTAGGTTGATAGGGGTACAAATTAGAGAGAGGTAACAATTTCCTGTATGCAATGGATACTGAAAATATTATTCAAAAATTATTTACTAAAAATCCAGATAGAAGCATGTAAAGGGATTATATTATTTTGAAGTTTTCATAATGATCAGCAACGCAATATAGGTAAGGTTCAAGCAAATCCAGAGATATGATATCAAAGAAAGTGAAAAGTGCTGCTTGCAACTGTCATGCTGTCGGGGTTTGTTAATCTGCATAAAATCAACTTTAAAATGAATAAAATCTTCTGTAACTTCTCTGAAATCATGTAAAATATATTTATGGTAACTTGTGCTCAGCACTTTGCAGTAAAAATTATCATGAGCGGTCAGCAGCATCCTATTCTCTTCCTATTCACCCTTTATTATCACTATCATTAATAGTATTATTATTGTTGCGGTTACTGATGTTTAGTTGTCTCAGTCAACTAATATTGTTTTGACTGATTTGGAAATTTTATAACAACATTTTGTTTAGAATTTTGTGATGAGTTTTAGGGCAAAGCAATTGCAATTAATGCCCTTGTACTTCACCTCTCTCATTGCAAGATACCTACAATCACTTAGTCTTCTATGTTCCTTTCTTATATCAGGTTTTGTCACACACAGTTTTTAAAGAAAAGCTGACAAGAACCTAATACACTGAAAATATTAAAGCCCTTGAATACAATGATTATATTGCAGCCATCCAAAAACAGGCCCTGATACAGGACACTGATAACTGGTGGGGCTCAGGTTCAGGCATGGCTGTTGAGAGAGGGGGAGTAAGACAATACTTAGTCTGAAGTATCATAATTACTGTGTATGTGTGTGTGTGTGTGTGTGTGTGTGTGTGTGTGTGTGTGTGTGTGTGTGTCACACTGAATAAATGAACAAATTGAATAAAATAAATGAATAAATCCACTGTTTGAAAAAGAGTCTCCATTCAAAAACAGAAACCATTATTAAATATTGATAAATTAATATTTCAGAAGAATAAAAATACTTAAAACAAAATGCATTTAAAAACTGAAGTGAGAAACTCAAAGTAAACTACACTGATTTAGGTGTAACCAATATTCCATCTTAATGTGCACAAGTCTTTCAAATGTGCGTGCACACTATAAAAAAAATATCCCTGAGTGTAATGAATCATTACATAGTTAACCAAAATTTTAGTAGTTTCCAGGAGAAAACATTAACTGTCATGCCAATAGTAAATTACAACTAGTGATTTTGACAATCTAATGTTGGGCTCTTTCTCTAACTAAATAATTTTGTTCTCATCACATTTTAAAAATGTAACCTAACCAACCAATAAACATATAAAACAACAAAAAAAGGTCTTATCAATGAGTTGATAAAAATAAGATTAATGGGGTTTATCTTGCATTATTTCTTTTTTTTAAATCATTATTCTTAAAATCTGCCTAAGAAGCTATTATCATCATCTAGCCCTTGCATATATATTTTACCAGGTGAAAGTCATAGGCTTGGAGTAACCTTGAAGCGACAGACAGTAGTACATACTGTTACATATATGTAATTAAATTACTTGTGTGTTAGTTTTAAAATTCTTTTTTATTTTATTCTTGTTTCATTACATTTTATTGTAATGATTATTTTCACGGGATTTGATATTTTTTCAGAAAATTCAGTTTGTATAGAACATAAAAGCTATTGCATTAGCATTATTTTTAGCTCACTCTGGTACACCATTTTGTAAACACTAGGCGAAAACGATTGGCTATTGCCAAGGTCATTTTGGCCTATGTGTAGTCTGATAAAACAGTTTTATTTTTAAATTTATTTCAGAGTGAGAATCTGGTACTTAGATAGGGCTATTCTTGCATAAGTGACAAATGGCATTTTATATTATTGCGATGTTCAAATTAGTAAATCACGCAGCCTATCACGTGTAGTACCATGTGACCTAAAATCGAGGCTTAAAACAGCAAATCGGTATTAAATTTGTTCAGTTGTATTTTAAACCTTGAGGGCTCGAGAGGTTTCAATTGTTGAAGCCAGATTGTTTTTGAAGTTTATTTGTTTTTGGAATTTAATAATTTATTCTCTAGTAAACCAAACGAGTGTACATTTTTAAATAAATTCTGGGACAAAGAAATTCAGTGGAAATTTATTCCAGAGTTATACGGAAACATAAACTGTGATTCAATCGAGGATTTGTTACCACCACTCTTCTGACATCATCGTCTCTATATTGGAATTTCATCGAGATTCGAACTCAGATTTTATTAGAACTATAGTGATAGGACTTGTATTTTTCAATCTTAGGATTAAATTTTGGATTATATTCACAAACCAATAGTCGTATTTCCAATTTTTACATTGTTTTCTAGGGAAATAAATTATTTTGTTAAAATATACAAAGCTTATTGACTTCACTCTTTTCTCTTGTTATTATTGTATGAGCCTACACGTAACAATACATAGTTCGTTCATTGATTATCACCTTAATTAGCCAAAACAGATGAGACCTCACAATAAATGCATGCAGCATGCAGTCCACTCATCTAATTCCTAAACTCATTCACACTTACAACACATAGTTAAACTGTATGGGTAACCTATCACAATATACAATGTAGATTCATTAAAACAAAAATTTACCATGGAATAAATATATTTACTCCTGGTTCCAAGTGGACTGGTCAGAAAGGTAAGTTTGGTTATCTATACACTGTGTAAAGGTCTATGTGGTCATAAAAACAGATTCATAACATTAGTAAAACATAAAGTGTACATAACAGTGGCCATATGTGGTTGTAAGGGTGTATAAAGTGTAACAGTGGCCATTTGTGGTTGTAACGGTGTGTAAAGTGTAACAGTGGCTATACATGGTTGTAAGGGTGTGTGAAGTGTAACAGTGGCCATATGTAGTTGTAAGGGTGTGTAAAGTGTAACACAGGTTTTATGTAGTTGTAAGGGTGTGTAAAGTGTAACAGTGGCCATATGTAGTTGTAAGGGTGTGTAAAGTGTAAGTGACCATATGTAGTTGCATGGGTGTGTAAAGTATAACAGTGACCATATGTAGTTGCAAGGGTGTGTAAAGTGTAACAGTGGCCATTTGCAGTTGTAAGGGTGTATAAAGTGTAACATGGCCATTTGTGGTTGTAGGGGTGTGTAAAGTGTAACAGTGGCCATTTGTGGTTGTAAGGGTGTGTAAAGTGTAACAGTGGCCATTTGTGGTTGTAAGGGTGTATAAAGCATAACAGTGGCCATTTTTGGTTGTAAGGGTGTATAAAGTGTAACAGTGGCCATATGTAGTTGTAAGGGTGTGTAAAGTGTAACAGTGGCCATTTGTGGTTGTAACGGTGTGTAAAGTGTAACAGTGGCTATACATGGTTGTAAGGGTGTGTGAAGTGTAACAGTGGCCATATGTAGTTGTAAGGGTGTGTAAAGTGTAACACAGGCTTTATGTAGTTGTAAGGGTGTGTAAAGTGTAACAGTGGCCATATGTAGTTGTAAGGGTGTGTAAAGTGTAAGTGACCATATGTAGTTGCATGGGTGTGTAAAGTGTAACAGTGACCATATGTAGTTGCAAGGGTGTGTAAAGTGTAACAGTGGCCATTTGCAGTTGTAAGGGTGTATAAAGTGTAACATGGCCATTTGTGGTTGTAAGGGTGTGTAAAGTGTAACAGTGGCCATTTGTGGTTGTAAGGGTGTGTAAAGTGTAACAGTGGCCATTTGTGGTTGTAAGGGTGTATAAAGCATAACAGTGGCCATTTGTGGTTGTAAGGGTGTATAAAGTGTAACAGTGGCCATATGTAGTTGTAAGGGTGTATAAAGTGTAACAGTGGCCATTTGTGATTGTAAGGGTGTGTAAAGTGTAACAGTGGCCATTTGTGATTGTAAGGGTGTGTAAAGTGTAACAGTGGCCATAAGTAGTTGTAAGGGTGTGTAAGGTGTAACAGTGGCCATACGTAGTTGTAAGGGTGTGTAAAGTGTAGCAGTGGCCATACGTAGTTGCAAGGGTGTGTAAAGTGTAACAGTGGCCATTTGCAGTCGTAAGGGTGTATAAAGTGTAACATGGCCATTTGTGGTTGTAAGGGTGTATAAAGCATAACAGTGGCCATTTTTGGTTGTAAGGGTGTATAAAGTGTAACAGTGGCCATTTGTGATTGTAAGGGTGTGTAAAGTGTAACAGTGGCCATTTGTGATTGTAAGGGTGTGTAAAGTGTAACAGTGGCCATAAGTAGTTGTAAGGGTGTGTAAAGTGTAACAGTGGCCATACGTAGTTGTAAGGGTGTGTAAAGTGTAGCAGTGGCCATACGTAGTTGTAAGGGTGTGTAAAGTGTAGCAGTGGCCATTTGTAATTGTAAGGATGTGTAAAGTGTAGCAGTGGGGTGTGTAAAGCATAACAGTGGCCATTTGTGGTTGTAAGGGTGTGTAAAGCATAACAGTGGCCATTTGTGGTTGTAAGGGTGTGTAAAGCATAACAGTGGCCATTTGTAGTTGTAAGGGTGTGTAAAGCCTAACAGTGGCCATTTGTGGTTGTAAGGGTGTACAAAGTGTAACAGTGGCCATTTGTGGCTGTAAGGGTGTGTAAACTGCAACAGTGGCCATTTGTGTCTGTAAGGGTGTGTAAAGTGTAACAGTGGCCATATGTAGTTGTAAGGGTGTATAAAGTGTAACAATGGCCATATGTAGTTGTAAGGGTGTGTAAAGTGTAGCAGTGGCCATATGTAGTTGTAAGGGTGTGTAAAGTGTAACAGTGGCCATTTATGGTTGTAAGGGTGTATAAAGCATAACAGTGGCCATTTGTAGTTGTAAAAGCGTAACAGTGGCCATTTGTGGTTGTAAGGGTGTGTAAAGTGTAACAGTGGCCATATGTAGTTGTAAGGGTGTATAAAGTGTAACAGTGGCCATTTGTGTTTGTAAGGGTGTATAAAGTGTAACAGTGGCCATTTGTGTTTGTAAGGGTATATAAAGTATATGGAACACTGGCCATTTGTGGTTTTAAGGGTGTATAAAGTGTAACAGTGGCCATTTGTGTTTGTAAGGGTATATAAAGTGTATGGAACACTGGCCATTTGTGGTTTTAAGGGTGTATAAAGTGTATGAACACTGGTCATTTGTGATTTTAAAGGTGTATAAAAATGCATTTAACAATGGCCATTTGTGGTTTTAAAGATCTATCAAGTGTATGTAACTGTGGCCATTTGTGGTTTTAATGGTGCATGTATGTGTGACCATATGTGGTTTTAATGGTGCATGTATGTGTGACCATATGTGGTTTTAATGGTGCATGTATGTGTGACCATATGTGGTTTTAAGGGTGCAGTACCAACAGACAGATCCAATTATCAAGTTCCATGACTAGAACATAAACTGCACCCAATAAATTAATATGAAACATAAAGTTTCAACAAAGTCACTTAAGCATGAAACAGTGGTCAGAGAGATCTCTTGATAAACGAACGTAGAACCTGTCAAGATGCATTTGATTATACTAGGTAGAATAGCATGCATCCAGCATACCAAAATTCCATGTGCTTATGAGCAAACTGCAAAGTCTTAAAGCCAGTAAAATATTAAATCTAGATAATGACAAAATTCTTCTGTTGTCTAAGTGTGGTATTAACAGAGATGTATGTCGTCAATTTCTTGATTCTAGCATGAACAGTGCCTGAGAAAGGCACATCAAACACCAAATGTAACCCAGGTAAGTGAAGCATACATACTGACTTTCAAGATGATGTGCAGTACTCATCAAGATGCATCCTATTGCCAGGATACCAGGTCTAACTGTATTATACTGGAACAACTATGTGGTCATGAGCTAAATGCAAAACATGAAACAGTAAAATATGAAATGTAGATCACAGTGACCTTTTGCTGAGTCTGCTACTAAAAGAGATGCATACTCATCTATTTTGATGAGGGCATAGTACTCAAGATATACTCCCTCCCTGTCATAATTTGAAGTACAGCTTTACCTAAGCCAGATTACTGTCCAATGTAGGTCACATTAACCTTCTTGTAAGAGCCTGAAAATTCTGATGGCCCATGGTCCAGGACCAATCATTTTTAGCCACAGACTGGTTATATGTAGACAGCACTAGCAAGTAAAACATTTAATATTTCTTAAATTCAAGAAAATGTGTTTTTTCATCCCTAAAGCATCTGAAAAGAGTAGAAAAAAGTGCATTAATGCAAGCGAAAATCACCTGATAGTGGGAGACTAGTGGTGTAAAATATTACCAAAAATCTGAATTCAGCATGCAATGTGCTTATCACCAGTCTAAGCTTGATCTTCATCAATTAAACATTTGTCTGTTCTCAACCATAGCTAAAACAAAGCATCAATAGTATCAGCATACCGTATGTTCTAGTTGATATGAGTATGGATTTACCAGAAGGCAAGAATCAACCAGAGAGATTTCATAAGCTACAAGATGTGTTTTGATGAAGGGATTCAAATGTCCCACTTCAGAAAGGATTAAAATTCTGATACAAATAAATTATGCAAAGTCATGCCCAATTTTATAAATGACCCATTAAATAGCACATGAAACAACCTGAGAGCATATCACTTGCACCAGCGATGTTATTGCTAGTAAGTAAAACATACCCATCTCAATCATTAAGACTCTGATTGCATGAATGCACAACCAGTTATTCGCCATGTCAGAGGGACCATAACTAGTTGAGTTCTGTCTTGAGACTATTGAACTGACTTTCTTTTAAGGAAAAAACAACACTTGACACGCACACACACACATACTTCAGGCAAAGTTCATCTGAGGTTGAGTTATCTGCCAAGTAGTCCAAGTTTCACATGACCTTTCCCACCTCAAAATGTCAAAACATCTAAACTGAAGTGGGAAAGGTTATAGGAAACTAGGACTATCTGCCGAGTGAAGTTTTACTTTTGGGGCCAATGACTGTATATAAACTTAAGTTGTGGATTGTTTTCCCATCTGTTTCACTGAATAAGTTTTGACTTGCCAATGTGTTCCATTTTATTTATTTTTATCTGATGTTGAAAACGTTTATTTTATTTAACTACAGCACTGAGATTCAAAGAAGATCCACCAATAAAAGGCTCAATCTTTAAAAAAATTTAAAATGTCAGAGTTACTGAAATAATTAAATGATTAAATAAGTAAGAATGCAGTTGTCTGAATTTTTCATCTGGCTTTTTTCTGTCTTTGATTTATGTTAATGCACTGTAGTAAATTTTTTGCATCAGACTTTGCTGTTGGACTGATACATGCTTTGTGCAGACCTGGGCAATCTGAGTCAAAAAAAAATTTTGCAGGCCATGGTGTGTGATACTAGCAAAGATGTAAACAATCATCTAGTTTGATAATCACTACATGAACAGTACTCAAACCAAAGTCAATGAAACAAAATATGACTCACAGTGACCTACATTTGTGATGAGGGTGTTGTGTATATCTATATTGCATATTTAACTTTTGTCCATGATTACAGATTGTAAGCATCATTTTTAGCTACTTTTTGCAAATGATTGTAGATTATACTTGAAGAGAATGATCATTTGTAAATAACATGTTTGCTTGAATTTGAGTTCAGGACCTTGGCTTTTCCCTTGGAAATAATATTGGTGTCCTGTTTTGTAAGTTATAAATAAGTTATTTACTTGTATCTGAGTTCAAGGTGTAGCCTTATAACAAAAAAATATGTTCCTGAAGTGAACTTATTTATGAATTTGATGTGGAAAATGATCATCTTATTATGCCTTAGTTTATTTTATATAAGGCTCTGATACACAGAATTATTCATTCCTATTTGAATATCAGTCTTTGTGGAATCTCTTAGTTGTGTATAGATATAACTTGAAAGGAATTATTCATTTAAATTATTCATTGGAATTGCAAAGTGCTCATTATCTTTTGGACTAAAACGAAGCTTTGGATTATCGTGAAATCATTCAAAGACATCTGGGATTATATCATTGCGATACAGCAAGACTATTGGTACATTAGCACATTCCCAACTTTTGGTACATCTGCACATTCAAGACTGGAATTTATCTGGAATATGCTCTACTTTTGGACTTGTGATAGAACATTTAGGATTATTTGGGATTTAATTCAAAATACTTACAGTTCCTCTTTAATTTTCCTTTTGTAACTTAAAGAATTAAATTATTTGTTGATTGTACAAAACTTGTTGGTTATGCTTCTTTCTGTTACTGAGTTTAAGACCAGAGACTTGTATCAAGGGTGTAGTATTCAGGCAAAGAAAAAAATATGCGCGTTTCCAGTCTGCAGTCCATCCCGGTTTCTTATTGCTGACCCAAGCCCTTTATTCCAGCATGGTTAAAAAAATAAAAAAATAAAACAATAAAAATCAAAACCGACCTGCAAACCCTAAGTTTAAAACCAGTGCAAAAGGAAACAAATATTTCTGTTGACCTCATCAAGATGCATTACTTAAGTTTCATGACAATATATATAGTGTACAAGAAAATCTATCTGGTCATGAGCTAAAGATAAAAACTGAACCTATTCCAGTTAAATGTGAAATGTCGTTCAGTGATTTTTTTTATGCAAGGGTGTGGTACTAATAGAGATTCAGTCATCTAGAATTATGATTCTACATGACTAGAGCTAGAGAAATTAATTTAAAAGATAACTTGTAACCAGTCAGTGAAGCAAGATATATAGGTCACAGTGACCTGCTTTTGTGATAAGGGTGTAGTACTCATTAAGATTCATCCCCACACCAAATTTCTTGAATCCAGGTAAAACAGGATGGATACAGTGTGCAAAAATAATGGCACAAAATCCAAACATTATAACCAGAATGCACAACTAATGTACATGTATGTACAAAACAAAGTCAGTCCCCTTTCCAGAGAGTAGGTGCCATGGAACCCACTCTAAACTGCTGCCTAGGGCCCAAGAAGAAAGAATGGTTGAGGATCAGTATGGATATCGTTATCGTTTTTGGTTTAGCGCCACTTTTCAGCAGACGACAAGCTATACATGGCAGCCAATATAACTGGTGAAGGAAGAACCTGGAAAATCCATGGTAAGAACCACCAACACCCAGGAAGAAACTGCCAAGCTTTCCTACATACCCACATTGGCTAAGCCCAAGACTCGAAGACACACAGGCAGAGATCACATGGCCATGATCGGAAAAGGCAAGTGCTTTAAACCACCTGGGGCCTCCAGGAGGTTGTACATATGTATATGCTTTGATCTGTACGATGAAAATATTGACTCCTGCAGTAATCAAATAGCTTACCTTTACTTTGCAGAGGTAAACTAACTAAAAATACTTTCTATTTCGAGACATGTGTATTCCTGATGTATAAATATTTACATTTTAATAGTCTTTAACTTAAAACCAAATTCCTTGTATACAAGACATACACCGAAAGCCAATAAAATTACATTAGCATTATTCCACCCAATTCTCACGCTTCCGTGAGACCTCCACAAAATAAGGGTCTCATAAAATGTTTTATTTTTCTCTGTTAGCAATAAAATGCAACTTGGTAAAACTATGTCAAAGCAAATTGCAAATACATCTCCAATCTTTAAATCTGAATGGAATTATTTGAACCAAAATTAAATTAAAATATAGTTTTCTATACCACTGTTTAGCAGATATCTTCTGAAGCATTGTGAGAGATGGATTGAATGAGATTTAAGTTACATAAGGAAACATGCAAGAGAAGTTCCAACTGTGTCCCATAGAATGGTTCCCTACCTGGCAATATCTGAAGAGACTGTATTCCCCATGCTTCCAGAAATAGGTAAAATGCCCATAACCAGTCAAAAAGAGGTAGCTGGACACCAGTACACGTATGTGCATGTAGATTGGCAGCACCTGGAAGAATACAAGTTTTGTTTAAAACTAAACTTATATCATCATATGAACATGACAGTATTTTTCCATGGTCTCTTTTTTATTTATTTATAAAAACATGTATTTTCATGTATCTGTCCTTATAGATCTGGGCCATAATGTTTGCTTGAAATCATAAACTGAAACAACAGACCTAACTGGGCTAAGATCACTCACCTGACGTACATTTGCCAAACAGGTTCTGCTCTACAGTTATTTAGTACTACTGAGAGAAGTTTGCACTGGCAACATGCACAGTGGACAGAATGCTGGCATACATCTATGCTACTCTCATGTACTGCGACTGAATTTGTTTTACGTGTGGTAACTATGGAAACTATGTACTATCTAAAGCAGACCGCTGATCAAAATGGCTGCTCCCATTTGTTCAAATAAGAACCTGAACTAGTCCCACAAAGTACATTAACTTCAGCAATTATTAAAATAGGGAAAATGAATTTTGCCAGAAATGACAATATCAGCTTCTGAATATGCAATACATGAATTATAAAAGGCATAAAATAGGTTGGCTCATTTTGTTTCTCCAATTTACCTCTGAAGTCCAGGAAGTGAAAATGATGAAGTGGAGCTAGCAATTTTCTGATAGATGCACTCTTAGTCAAGTCAAGCTGTATACTCTATAATCTTAATTATACCCATCAATCATACATCAAAATAAAGGGAATTAAAAGCTACTTTAACAATACCTGTGACATACAAGTTCTTTCTTTAATAATCATGATAACCAGCAAGGAAAACCTGTAAAAATTCTTTTTCTTTAATAATCAAAGTACAAAAACTGTAGAGCAGAACAATAGCTACATGCAAGCAAAGTTGGCCTAGAAATCAAGGTAAGTGGGATGATTTCTACTGAAATTTGTCCAACACTGTTGATTCCATTTATTACGAACAAAAATGCTTCAAGGTTTCTCTAGTTTTTGTATCTTCAACCATATTTAATTACACATGAGCATCATTTGTCCAATACTAAGAGGCCACTATGCCAGGATTCTTCATCCCAATGTTTGTCAAACATTGTTTTACATTTCTCATTAGGTTAAGCTGTGTACATATTTATCTATTTTTAGGAATGGCAGTCATATTTAATCGATGAATGACATCTGTTGTATAAATCTAAACTGTGTTCAAGCAAAAGAACTTTCTGTTAAATTTGTGCAGATTCCATAAAGGTGGTTATTTGGCTTGAAGTTTATCTATTTTTAGTAACAGCAGCCATATCTGATGGCTGATATAATCATCTATAAAAATATGAATGGTCATAATGCCAGGATGCTATCTATTTAGTTTGGTTAATTACTATTCAGTGGTTTCAGAGAAAAAGTCATTTAAAGGTTTTTATATTTTTTAAAACAGTGACCGTATCTGATGGCAGAAAAGAGTCATCTGTATAATCTGAGATGTTTTCATGCAAAGGGACTTTTTGTTAAGTTTGGTCAAATTCTATTTAGTAATTTTGGAGAAGTCATTTAAAGGCTTTTCTAACTTTGTAATAGTGCTCATTATTAATGGCAGATTGGCGCTTTTTTATAAACTTGAAAGGTCTTTGTAACAGGATGCTTTCTGTCAAGCTTGGACAAATATTATTCAGCAGTTTTGGAAAAGAAGTCACTGAAATGGTTTTTCTATTTTCAGTTTTGGCAATCATATCTGATTGTGGATTGGCATCATTTGTTTAAACTTGTAAAGCATTTACAGCAGAATGCTGTGTGCCAACTTTGGATAAAATTGGTCAGGAAGTTTTTAAGAAGTTGAAAATAGTAGTTTCTGATGGATAGCAATTTATTCGGGAAGTATTATTAAAATGTCATGATTACCATGGGGCAACTTGTGTACCAAGTTTGGAGAATTTCTACCTAATAGTTTTTGAAGAGATCAAGTTTCAGACTGGAAGATGGACTATCCCAGGAACTAAAGCATGAGGATATGATAGAAAGGAGAAACATACCTTGCTTGCCCCTGTCAAATGGTATATGAGAATGACCAACTGCATCCAACCTTTCCACTCATCTGTCTGGTCTCGGTGTAGCAATGTCGTCTAAAAAAGTAATAAACAGTATGTATATGGCAAACAGAGTTCTTTCTGCTTTATTATTTAAATGAAGCACAAAGTCAAAAATCAAGTCTTTTTAGTGGAATGCTTATGAGCACAAAGTGTAATAAATATAAGTGTAGCGAACCAGAAAATGTCTCCAAAACAATTTTTCCATGTTATTTTTCTGTTTTTTCTGACACTTATAATCTGTTAAAGAGTTGTCAAGTCCATTTCTGATATGATAGCTAAAAAAGTTCTCGAGTCCATTTCTGAACTCAAGGCAGCAATTGTGTGAGTCCACAAAACTACAGCTGTCATAAACTGGATGTGTCCAAATGCAGTTCAGAGTGAAGAAACCCACTCTGCCGAGTTCTGAGTGTAAAACAAGATGCTTCACAGCTCAGTGTGAAACAGGGGAACAATGTCAGTTAAGGGACTAATGACCTTATATTTAAGGCTCTATCATCACAAAATAAGTTTTACCAGCAGGGAGTTGGAGGTAGGAAGGCAGCATAAGTGGAACCAGTAAAAAGACATTTACCTAGTTTCTATCTTCTGCTCCTATGTCACAGCTCTCAGTCAGCATGTGTTGTTGTTGTTGTAGGGTTTAATGCCATTTTTCAGCACAAGATAGGCTATATATGGCGGCCAGTATAAATGGTGGAGGAAGAACCAGGGAAAACCCCAGAAAGGACCACCGACCCACAAGAAGCTACCAGCAAGCTTTCTCACATACCCACATTGGCCAAGCCTGAGACTCGAACCCATGCCAACATAGGTGAGATGGCAGTGATCCATAAGTGTCAGCGTTTTAGACCACTCATGTGTACAATCATTGCTAGAAATTGATTTTTAACACTGACCATGACCCAGAAGGTAATAATGTACGTGAACGGTAGAGTGAAATGAGTTCCAATAATGAGATAGATCTGTAACAGATTGTATGTGACAACAGAATACATCACCAAATTGAAACATGACAACTGAATTTATCACCAAAATGAAACATGTGACCAAAAGAAATGATATTACCAAAATGATACATGTGATATAGAACATTCTGCCAATATGATGCGTGTCTGCTCAAATTATCTCTCATGTGAAAATAATAATGATAACCCATATTTTCTTCAAAAGTGCTCAACACTGAATATAGGCAACAAGCCCAATATCTTAGACTGGTTCAGGATTTTAATTAATGAACACAGCTATTTTGAATACTAATATAGGTCTGCCTCTGAAGACAGAACCAAATACAGTAAAAATATTTCTTAAAACACCACCCCTTCTGCCAAAACATTACAGTCTCTCATGACAGGTGGTGTCTTATGACATGTCATAACATTAATCAACTGTGAATCTGAACTCTCAAGACCAGCCTTCTCTCATAGCAGAGGTCTTTCAAGACAGACCCCTACCCCCCAAGGTTATAATGGGGAAATCTGCCATAGAATAAACCAGAAAGAACAAGAACTTGTAAAACCTGTGTCAGATATGATGACCACTTTATGTAATTGCATGGCCACAAGTTGGGAGTATGTCAACTGTTGACATTGCTGTTCAGGGATTTTACTAACAGTTGGTAGCCATTTATTTTTAACCCATGTATTTGTAAACAAATGACAGCCTACAATCCCAGAAGTTTGAAAAAGTTAATTTCAAAAGTTTATAATAGACTGCCATATTACATTCAATATGATTCATCAAATTAAAAAGATCTTATTCCACATGGTTCATACAGCTCAGGAGAGTTGTTTTCAAAGGTCTGAACTAGGACTTTTCAAGGACTTCATACAGCACAAGAGAGTTGTTTTTCAAGGACTTAACCAGGAGTTTTCAAGGGGGTCAGAAAGTTTTTAAGGAGTATTTTTAAAAACAGAAACTGAATTTTTGCATCAGTCAGTGCACTTTCCTGAGACAGAATCTACTAACACAATGGAATACACAAGATTATTAAGAAAAAAACAACCAGAGATATGACTGATCAATGTGAATTTTATATGAAATTTTATAATACAAAAAGCCACTCTGAAATAATTTCACACATCTCCATCAAGGAAAGAAGTCTAACTTGAGCTTAAATACTAACACCATTTCAGCTTATGGAGGCAAATCCCTTATATCCCACAACAAATTGCATTCCCTCCTGACAACCAGAAAGAGGGCGTGTCCCTTGACCATTGCTCCTGCTACTTTTCTAACTACCTGCTACTGTATTTCATACTGAAATCCTTGGCCGCCCGTTAACAAAGTCTTCAGTAAATACAGTATATCCACATGGTAATTAGGGTAATCAATCACAATCATTTATGATGTTAATCAACTCACACACACACACACACACTCTCTATTCAATCACCTCCTTTTCAGCACAAGTAAAAAATTCCTTTGTTTACATTCCAACTTGAATCTTTAATTTTTCATCATTGCCCTGCATATTGGAACGTCATCGAGATTCAAACCTGGATTCAATTAGAACTGTTTAGTGATAGGACTTATATTTTTCAATTCTAGGATTAATTTTTGGATTATATTCACAAACCGTAAGTCTTATTTCATATTTTTATCTTGTTTTCTAGGGAAATAAATTATTTTTGTTAAAATTTACAAAGCTTGTTGACTTCACTCTTTTCATTTGTTACTTTTGTAAGAGCCTACACGTAACAATACACTGTTATTAATGATGGTAGATTCTGGAGATGGGAATTAGTATGTACAGTTCCACTGTAATGTGTATCTGTAGCTACATAAGAGACAATTACCATATATTCCTAATGAATGCCCACAGGGTCTTTACATTTTCCAATGATACGGTTGGTGGTGGTGAGGGACTTATTAGAGCACAATAAGGAAAGCTAAAGTTGTTCTTTTCATGAACTCCTGTAATGACCACTTATACATCCGGGGCTCTTTCTTCCACTGAATTCGGTCATTGTAAATATCAGCACAGTTAAACTGATCAATCAATCAACACATTTTCCTACACAGCTGCTGGTTGAAGAAGGACTGGTAAGTCTTTTAACTTTCTGCCCAGTTATTGTGTCATGCTGAACACTACATGTGTGCCTGTGACTTTAGTAATTTATACACTGATACAAACACTATAGTTATGGCTGTCAAAATGTTGGTGAACTTCTACTGGGTATCCATCAATCCTAATGGTTTACATCTACTGGGTACCCATTGATAGGTTACCCAGGTATCCGATCAAAGGGAAATTGTAATGCCTACCTGAACCCCCAGGATCTATGGTAATGAAAAGCACATGTCTTACACTGCATCTTTTAAATTTTCTGCTCTTAAGAAAGGGGAAGGGGATATTAATTAAAGTGGGGCCATTATTTTTGGAATATATAGTAGATTCTGGAGATGAGAAATGTATAGACAGTTCCACTGTATTGAATACCTAATAGCTGAAGCTCCATAAGAGATGACCTTTTCCTGGAGCTAGACAAAAACTTCAAACATTTAACAAAAGTCCATGAAGCATAAAATATGGGACAATGACCTACATTTGTGATGAGGGTGCAGTATCCCCTCACCAAGTTTCATGATTCCATGTATAACAGGATTTATACAGTATGCAAATATCTCAGCTAAATAAAAGAACTTAACCAAAAATGTACATCTGCTGTACATGTCTGTACCAATTTAGCTCCCTCCACTTGAGATAGGTTGTTGGTACTAATTTAGCTCCCTCCCCTTGGTATAGGTTGTTGGTACTAATCTAGCTCCCTTCCCTTGGCATAGATTGTTGGTACTAATTTAGCTCCCTTCCCTTGGCATAGGTTGTTGGTACTAATTTAGCTCCCTCCCCTTGGCATAGGTTGTTGGTACTAATTTAGCTCCCTCCCCTTGGCATAGGTTGTTGGTACTAATTTAGCTCCCTCCCCTTGGCATAGATTGTTGGTACTAATTTAGCTCCCTTCCCTTGGCATAGGTTGTTGGTACTAATTTAGCTCCCTCCCCTTGGCATAAGTTGTTGGTACTAATTTAGCTCCCTCCCCTTGGCATAGGTTGTTGGTACTAATTTAGCTCCCTCCCCTTGGCATAGGTTGTTGGTACTAATTTAGCTCCCTTACCTTGGCATAGGTTGTTGGTAGTAATTTAGCTCCCTTCCCTTGGCATAGGTTGTTGGAAGTAATTTAGCTCCCTTCCCTTGGCATAGGTTGTTGGTACTAATTTAGCTCCCTTCCCTTGGCATAGGTTGCTGGCACTAATTTGGCATTAATGTAGCTCCCCTCCCTTGGCATAGGTGCTATAAAGCATGCTCAAAACTGCTGTTTAAAAATACATGTAATCAACAACATAAAATCAGCTGGGAATTTTTCGACAATTACACTGAAAATTTCATGTGAAATGGTTGAAAAATATTGATGTTATGGCCATTGAATTTGTATTGATATATTAGGACAATATGTAAGTGTTGAACAGACCGAATACTTTTACAAGCTGAGATTGAGGCCTATCTAATGCTCCAGTGTTTACCAATTGCTTTCCGTCTCTGCAGGTTTGGGAAGGTAGAATAGGTCCTATGCAACCTCCTGGGTGTTGTATAAGGCTACTCATGGTGGCAAAATTGCATGCCCTGGCATGTCACCCATGATGAAGTTAAAGCTTCGAAGGTCTTCAATTTTTGTAGAACAGTGTTTTTCATATCACATTGGTAACATATGTCTAAGATAGATTTACATGCAGGAATATGCTAATTTCACTTCCACAACAAAGGTATGTGTGAGCCCGCATAATCACAACTGTAGTAGGAATGGGATGTGTCCCTCTGCAGTTATGGGTGAAGAAACTCACTCCCCGCAGATTTCTCTCTGACAGTCTAATACCAGATCACTCACAGCTCTGAGGGTCTGGGGAACACTGTCAGCTATAAAACCAGACAAATGTTACAACAGAATGTATTACCAAAAAATTTACTGGTCTCCAAATTTTACTCAAAAATATTCTGACCAATCAAAAGACTGCATTTGCACATTTAAACTAACATTTCCTTGCCTGGAGTAACATTTTTTTCCTCACTGAGTCAAGTTTATGCTGGAAGTGCGTAATTGCTCCAACATTCCAATGGTAAGGCATATCATTAGGCAAATAATCCACTTATCCAGTTGTTTCCCAGTGGTACTATTGGTCTAAGGTAGACCAACATATAACAATAAGCTAACTTAACTTGCACAACATAAGATTTGTGTGAGCCTGCAAAATCACAACTACAATGGAAAAGGGATGTATCCCTGTGTAGTTATGGGTGAAGAAACTCACTCTCCGCAGATTCTTCTCTGACAGTCTAAAACCAAAGCCCTCACTGCTCTGAGGGGCTGGGGAACACTGTCAGCTATAAACCAGACAAATGTTACAACAGGATGTATTACCAAATATATGAATATTTATTCAAATTATTGCATATCAGAATATTTAAAATATACAAGTGCTAGACATCATCTCAACTCCAAATATGGCTAGAATTCCACCAAATATGCAAATGAACCAAAACAATTTGCCTCTACATTTGTGTAATGGTTTAATTATGCTATAGTTATTTTTGACACAACTATCTGTCCCAAGACCAAACTGACTACATCCAAAATGAGGCTGTCAAGGGGAAATAAACCACTGAATAAAATTCACAAAAGAACTTACAAAACTATCATGTTGAAAATGTTGATTGTTTTGTTTAGGTAACTGCATCATCACAAGTTGTAAAACATGGCAGCAGTTTTTTACCTGCCCATTGACAACACCTTCAGTTTTAAACACATGACAATTAGGGTAATCAAAATAGTTTCAAAGTCTGGCAGTCACCTATTCCAATCACTTGTGCCATTCAACACCCAAACTACTGAATCACCTGCTTTTTAAGAAAAGATAAAACATTCATTTGTTTATATTCCAATTGGAATCTTTTAGTTATCATCAATTTTATAAATAGTACTTGATGTCCAGAACTGATTTGTAAAAGAAACTCTTAAACATTTTTGGTGTTCAGAATATGTCAGGGTCTAGATATTTACATTCATGATGGTTGATACAATCCATTCCAAGCAACCAAGAAGAGTATTCAAAATTATATGATTTTAATTACTTGTAATTCCAAAAGAGACAACTATCTTCTTGAGCAAATAACAATCAAGATGACTATTTCAATTTACTGCTAAAAAACGAACAAAAACTGAAAGTGAAAATGTAAAAATGGACTTGTAACAAGATCTGCAATAACCACAATTTATCATCAGCAAAGCGTCATATAAAATGCTTTTTACTTTTGACAACTATACCAACATGAATTAGTGTCAACTCTCAA
This sequence comes from Megalonaias nervosa, assembly GCA_016617855.1. Taxonomy (NCBI): domain Eukaryota; kingdom Metazoa; phylum Mollusca; class Bivalvia; order Unionida; family Unionidae; genus Megalonaias; species Megalonaias nervosa. The sequence goes on along the minus strand of JAECUM010003586.1, from coordinate 51,603 downwards.
AACATACTGAAAAATTTTATGCAAAATGGTTTTAAACTAAAGATGTTAATGGCCATTTGAATTTGCCCCAATATAAAGTGAAAATATGTTAGGTGAGGAACATGCATTTGGCCCCACCATCAAAAAATTTACTGGTCTCCAAATTTTACTCAAAAATATTCTGACCAATCAAAAGACTGCATTTGCACATTTAAACTAACATTTCCTTGCCTGCAGTAACATTTTATTACTCAATGAGTCACGTTTAGGCTCGAAGTGCCTAATTGCTCCAACATTCCAATGGTAAGGCATATCATTAGGCAATAATCCACTTATCCAGTTGTTTCCAGTGGTACTATTGGCCTAAGGTAGACTAACATATAACAATAAGCTAACTTAACTTGCACAACATAAGATTTGTGTGAGCCTGCAAAATCACAACTACAATGGAAAAGGGATGTATCCCTGTGTAGTTATGGGTGAAGAAACTCACTCTCTGCAGATTCTTCTCTGACAGTCTAAAACCAAAGCCCTCACTGCTCTGAGGGGCTGGGGAACACTGTCAGCTATAAACCAGACAACTGTTACAACATAATGTATTGCCAAATATATGTATATTTTTCAAATTATTCAAATCGGAATATATAGAAAATATAAATGTCAGAAATGATCTCAACATTGCCACAGCAAGGATTCACCAACTGTGCAAATGAACCAAATCACTCAAGACTTTACAATGGTTTAGGAATTTAATGATAATATATAGTATTTGTAATGCTACTATGGGTCACAAAAGCACACTGACTACCAGCCAAAATGAGAATATCAAAGGGAAATATGCCACTGAATAAAACTTACATGACAAGAACTTATGAAACTTGCATTAAGGAGATGTGATCAGTTTTGTTTCAGTGACTGCACAACCACAAGTCTGGAAACATGGCCACCATTTATTTTTTGCTGCCTATTGACAACAACTTCAAGTAATCCACATAATAAAATAGGGTAATTAAAATTGTCTCATAGTCTGACATTTACTTTCTTCACACCTGTGCCATTAAATTACCTACACTAATGAATCACCTGCCTTAAAGCACAAGTAAAACATTCCTTTGTTTACATTCCAACTTTAATCATTAATTATCAGTTTTAAAAATAGTTATTATGTGTAGAACTTTTATAAATAAATGACAACTGTTACAAATTTAGAAAATATGGTGTTCAGAAAATTGTGAAATCCAGATATCTACATTCATGATGGTCAACATGATGATGAGGAAGAGTATGTAAAACGATATGATTTTAAATACTTTTAATTCTAAAAGTGACAAAGATCACCTTGTGCAAATTACAATAAAGCTGATCATTTAATTTTACCAAACATAAACTACTAACACAATAACAAAACCTAGCTTTCTCTTCGCTTCTTTCCCCTGTGGAAAATGTAAAAATGGACTTGTAACAAGAACCATGATAACCACATCTTATCATTAGCATAGAATCACAGAAAATGGTTTTTACTTCTGACAATTAAGCCAACATGAATTAGTATCAATGTTCAATACATAATTCAAATTTCATGCAAAATGGTTGAAAAATAAGGATGTCATGGCCTTTTGAATTTATACCAATATATAGTAGGTTGGGTGTGGAACATGCACCTGACAACTCCATCAAAAAATTTACTGGACTCAAAATCTTACAAGAAAATATTCAGAGCAATCAAAAGGCTGCATTTACACATTTAAAGTAACATTTCCATGCCTAGAGTACCATTTTATTACTTGAAATGTTCAGTTAGGTTTATGCTAGAAAAGCCTAATTGTTCTAACAAAAACTGATGGTGAAGCCTGTCATTAGATAATACTCAACCAATGGTTCTCCTGGGCCAAGTTTGACTAACATTTAACAATAGATAAACTTCACTTTCACAACAAAGATCTGTGTGAGCCCACAAAATCACAACTGCAATGGAAAAGGGAAGTGTCCCTGTGCAGTTATGGGTGAAGTAACTCACTCCCTGCAGATTTCTCTCTGACAGTCTAAAACCAGATCCCTCACAGCTCTGAGGGGATGGGGAACACTGTCAGCTATAAAACCAGACAAATGTTACAACAGAATGTATTACCAAATATATGAATATTTATTCAAATTATTGCATATCAGAATATTTAAAATATACAAGTGCTAGACATCATCTCAACTCCAAATATGGCTAGAATTCCACCAAATATGCAAATGAACCAAAACAATTTGCCTCTACATTTGTGTAATGGTTTAATTATGCTACAGTTATTTTTAACACAACTATCTGTCCCAAGACCAAACCGACTACATCCAAATTGAGGTTGTCAAGGGGAAATAAGCCACGGAATAAAATTCACAAAAGACTTACAAAACTATCATGTCGAAAATGTTGATTGTTTTGTTTAGGTAACTGCATCATCACAAGTTGTAAAACATGGCAGCAGTTTTTATAGCTGCCCATTGACAACACCATCAGTTTTAAACACAAGAAAATTAGGGTAATCAAAATAGTTACAAAGTCTGGCATTCACCTATTCCAATCACTTGTGCCATTCAAACACCCACACTACTGAATCACCTGCTTTTTAAGAAAAGATAAAACATTCACTTGTTTATATTCCAACTGGAATCTTTTAGTTATCATCAATTGTATAAATAGTACTTGATGTCCAGAACTCTGATTTGTAAAAGAAACTGTTAAACATTTTGAAAAATGGTGTTCAGAATATGTCAGGGTCTAGATATTTACATTCATGATGGTTGATACAATCCATTCCAAGCAACCAAGAAGAGTATTCAAAATTATATGATTTTAATTACTTGTAATTCCAAAAGGGACAACCATCTTCTTGAGCAAATAACAATCAAGATGACTATTTCAATTTACTGCTAAAAAATGAACAAAAACTGAAAGTGAAAATGTAAAAATGGACTTGTAACAAGATCTGCAATAACCACAATTTATCATCAGCAAAGCATCATATAAAATGCTTTTTACTTTTGACAACTATACCAACATGAATTAGTGTCAACTCTCAAAACATACTGAAAAATATATGCAAAATAGTTTTAAACTAAAGATGTTAATGGCCATTTGAATTTGCCCCGATATAAAGAGAAAATATGTTAGGTGAGGAACATGCATTTGGCCCCACCATCAAAAAATTTACTGGTCTCCAAATTTTACTCAAAAATATTCTGACCAATCAAAAGACTGCATTTGCACATTTAAACTAACATTTCCTTGCCTGCAGTAACATTTTATTACTCAATGAGTCAAGTTTAGGCTGGAAGTGCCTAATTGCTCCAACGTTCCAATGGTAAGGCATATCATTAGGCAATAATCCACTTATCCAGTTGTTTCCCAGTGATACTATTGGTCTAAGGTAGACTAACATATAACAATAAGCTAACTTAATTTGCACAACATAAGATTTGTGTGAGCCTGCAAAATCACAACTACAATGGAAAAGGGATGCATCCCTGTGTAGTTATGGGTGAAGAAACTCACTCTCCGCAGATTCCTCTCTGACAGTCTAAAACCAAAGCCCTCACTGCTCTGAGGGGCTGGGGAACACTGTCAGCTATAAACCAGATAATTGTTACAACATAATGTATTGCCAAAAATATGTATATTTTTCAAATTATTCAAAATCGGAATATACAGAAAATATAAATGTCAGAAATGATCTCAACATTGCCACAGCAAGGATTCACCAACTGTGCAAATGAGCCAAATCACTCAAGACTTTACAATGGTTTAGGAATTTAATGATAATATATTGTATTTGTAATGCTACTATGGGTCACAAAAGCACACTGACTACCAGCCAAAATGAGAATCAATGGGAAATATGCCACTGAATAAAACTTACATGACAAGAACTTATGAAACTTGCATTAAGGAGATGTGATCAGTTTTGTTTCAGTAACTGCACAACCACAAGTCTGGAAACATGGCCACCATTTATTTTTTGCTGCCTATTGACAACAACTTCAATTAATCCACATAATAAAATAGGGTAATTAAAATTGTCTCATAGTCTGACATCTACTTTCTTCACACCTGTGCCATTAAATTACCTACACTAATGAATCACCTGCCTTAAAGCACAAGTAAAACATTCCTTTGTTTACATTCCAACTTTAATCATTAATTATCAGTTTTAAAAATAGTCATGTGTAGAACTTTTATAAATAAATGACAACTGTTACAAATTTAGAAAATATGGTGTTCAGAAAATTGTGAAGTCCAGATATCTACATTCATGATGGTCAACATGATGATGAGGAAGAGTATGTAAAACGATATGATTTTAAATACTTTTAATTCTAAAAGTGACAAAGATCACCTTGTGCAAATTACAATAAAGCTGATCATTTAATTTTACCAAACATAAACTACTAACATAATAACAAAACCTAGCTTTCTCTTCACTTTTTTCCCCTGTGGAAAATGTAAAAATGGACTTGTAACAAGAACCATGATAACCACATCTTATCATTAGCATAGAATCACAGAAAATGGGTTTTACTTCTGACAATTAAGCCAACATGAATTAGTATCAATGTTCAATACATAATTCAAATTTCATGCAAAATGGTTGAAAAACAAGCATGCCATGGCCTTTTGAATTTATACCAATATATAGTATGTTGGGTGTGGAACATGCACCTGACAACTCCATCAAAAAATTTACTGGACTCAAAATCTTACAAGAAAATATTCAGAGCAATCAAAAGGCTGCATTTACACATTTAAAGTAACATTTCCATGCCTAGAGTACCATTTTATTACTTGAAATGTTCAGTTAGGTTTATGCTAGAAAAGCCTAATTGTTCTAACAATAACTGATGGTGAAGCCTGTCATTAGATACTCAACCAATGGTTCTCTTGGGCCAAGTTTGACTAACATTTAACAATAGGTAAACTTCACTTTCACAACAAAGATCTGTGTGAGCCCACAAAATCACAACTGCAATGTAAAAGAGAAATGTCCCTGTGCAGTTATGGGTGAAGTAATTCACTCCCTGCAGATTTCTCTCTGACAGTCTAAAACCAGATCCCTCACAGCTCTGAGGGGATGGGGAACACTGTCAGCTATAAAACCAGACAAATGTTACAACAGAATGTATTACCAAATATATGAATATTTATTCAAATTATTGCGTATCAGAATATTTAAAATATACAAGTGCTAGACATCATCTCAACTCCAAATATGGCTAGAATTCCACCAAATATGCAAATGAACCAAAACAATTTGCCTCTACATTTGTGTAATGGTTTAATTATGCTATAGTTATTTTTAACACAACTATCTGTCCCAAGACCAAACTGACTACATCCAAAATGAGGTTGTCAAGGGGAAATAAGCCACTGAATAAAACTCACAAAAGAACTTACAAAACTATCATGTCGAAAATGTTGATTGTTTTGTTTAGGTAACTGCATCATCACAAGTTGTAAAACATGGCAGCAGTTTTTTAGCTGCCCATTGACAACACCTTCAGTTTTAAACACATGAAAATTAGGGTAATCAAAATAGTTTCAAAGTCTGGCAGTCACCTATTCCAATCACTTGTGCCATTCAACACCCACACTACTGAATCACCTGCTTTTTAAGAAAAGATAAAACATTCATTTGTTTATATTCCAATTGGAATCTTTTAGTTATCATCAATTTTATAAATAGTACTTGATGTCCAGAACTCTGATTTGTAAAAGAAACTCTTAAACATTTTGAAAAATGGTGTTCAGAATATGTCAGGGTCTAGATATTTACATTCATGATGGTTGATACAATCCATTCCAAGCAACCAAGAAGAGTATTCAAAATTATATGATTTTAATTACTTGTAATTCCAAAAGAGACAACCATCTTCTTGAGCAAATAACAATCAAGATGACTATTTCAATTTACTGCTAAAAAACGAACAAAAACTGAAAGTGAAAATGTAAAAATGGACTTGTAACAAGATCTGCAATAACCACAATTTATCATCAGCAAAGCGTCATATAAAATGCTTTTTACTTTTGACAACTATACCAACATGAATTAGTGTCAACTCTCAAAACATACTGAAAAATTTTATGCAAAATGGTTTTAAACTAAAGATGTTAATGGCCATTTGAATTTGCCCCAATATAAAGTGAAAATATGTTAGGTGAGGAACATGCATTTGGCCCCACCATCAAAAAATTTACTGGTCTCCAAATTTTACTCAAAAATATTCTGACCAATCAAAAGACTGCATTTGCACATTTAAACTAACATTTCCTTGCCTGCAGTAACATTTTATTACTCAATGAGTCAAGTTTAGGCTGGAAGTGCCTAATTGCTCCAACATTCCAATGGTAAGGCATATCATTAGGCAATAATCCACTTATCCAGTTGTTTCCAGTGGTACTATTGGCCTAAGGTAGACTAACATATAACAATAAGCTAACTTAACTTGCACAACATAAGATTTGTGTGAGCCTGCAAAATCACAACTACAATGGAAAAGGGATGTATCCCTGTGTAGTTATGGGTGAAGAAACTCACTCTCCGCAGATTCTTCTCTGACAGTCTAAAACCAAAGCCCTCACTGCTCTGAGGGGCTGGGGAACACTGTCAGCTATAAACCAGACAACTGTTACAACATAATGTATTGCCAAATATATGTATATTTTTCAAATTATTCAAATCGGAATATATAGAAAATATAAATGTCAGAAATGATCTCAACATTGCCACAGCAAGGATTCACCAACTGTGCAAATGAACCAAATCACTCAAGACTTTACAATGGTTTAGGAATTTAATGATAATATATAGTATTTGTAATGCTACTATGGGTCACAAAAGCACACTGACTACCAGCCAAAATGAGAATATCAAAGGGAAATATGCCACTGAATAAAACTTACATGACAAGAACTTATGAAACTTGCATTAAGGAGATGTGATCAGTTTTGTTTCAGTGACTGCACAACCACAAGTCTGGAAACATGGCCACCATTTATTTTTTGCTGCCTATTGACAACAACTTCAATTAATCCACATAATAAAATAGGGTAATTAAAATTGTCTCATAGTCTGACATTTACTTTCTTCACACCTGTGCCATTAAATTACCTACACTAATGAATCACCTGCCTTAAAGCACAAGTAAAACATTCCTTTGTTTACATTCCAACTTTAATCATTAATTATCAGTTTTAAAAATAGTTATTATGTGTAGAACTTTTATAAATAAATGACAACTGTTACAAATTTAGAAAATATGGTGTTCAGAAAATTGTGAAGTCCAGATATCTACATTCATGATGGTCAACATGATGATGAGGAAGAGTATGTAAAACGATATGATTTTAAATACTTTTAATTCTAAAAGTGACAAAGATCACCTTGTGCAAATTACAATAAAGCTGATCATTTAATTTTACCAAACATAAACTACTAACATAATAACAAAACCTAGCTTTCTCTTCACTTTTTTCCCCTGTGGAAAATGTAAAAATGGACTTGTAACAAGAACCAGGATAACCACATCTTATCATTAGCATAGAATCACAGAAAATGGTTTTTACTTCTGACAATTAAGCCAACATGAATTAGTATCAATGTTCAATACATAATTCAAATTTCATGCAAAATGGTTGAAAAATAAGGATGTCATGGCCTTTTGAATTTATACCAATATATAGTATGTTGGGTGTGGAACATGCACCTGACAACTCCATCAAAAAATTTACTGGACTCAAAATCTTACAAGAAAATATTCAGAGCAATCAAAAGGCTGCATTTACACATTTAAAGTAACATTTCCATGCCTAGAGTACCATTTTATTACTTGAAATGTTCAGTTAGGTTTATGCTAGAAAAGCCTAATTGTTCTAACAAAAACTGATGGTGAAGCCTGTCATTAGATAATACTCAACCAATGGTTCTCTTGGGCCAAGATTGACTAACATTTAACAATAGATAAACTTCACTTTCACAACAAAGATTTGTGTGAGCCTGCAAAATCACAACTGCAATGGAAAAGGGAAGTGTCCCTGTGCAGTTATGGGTGAAGTAACTCACTCCCTGCAGATTTCTCTCTGACAGTCTAAAACCAGATCCCTCACAGCTCTGAGGGGATGGGGAACACTGTCAGCTATAAAACCAGACAAATGTTACAACAGAATGTATTACCAAATATATGAATATTTATTCAAATTATTGCATATCAGAATATTTAAAATATACAAGTGCTAGACATCATCTCAACTCCAAATATGGCTAGAATTCCACCAAATATGCAAATGAACCAAAACAATTTGCCTTTACATTTGTGTAATGTTTTAATTATGCTATAGTTATTTTTTACAACTATCTGTCCCAAGACCAAACTGACTACATCCAAAATGAGGTTGTCAAGGGGAAATAAGCCACTGAATAAAACTCACAAAAGAACTTACAAAACTATCATGTCGAAAATGTTGATTGTTTTGTTTAGGTAACTGCATCGTCACAACTTGTAAAACATGGCAGCAGTTTTTATAGCTGCCCATTGACAACACCTTCAGTTTTAAACACATGAAAATTAGGGTAATCAAAACAGTTTCAAAGTCTGGCAGTCACCTATTCCAATCACTTGTGCCATTCAACACCCACACTACTGAATCACCTGCTTTTTAAGAAAAGATAAAACATTCATTTGTTTATATTCCAATTGGAATCTTTTAGTTATCATCAATTTTATAAATAGTACTTGATGTCCAGAACTCTGATTTGTAAAAGAAACTGTTAAACATTTTGAAAAATGGTGTTCAGAATATGTCAGGGTCTAGATATTTACATTCATGATGGTTGATACAATCCATTCCAAGCAATGAAGAAGAGTATTCAAAATTATATGATTTTAATTACTTGTAATTCCAAAAGAGACAACCATCTTCTTGAGCAAATGACAATCAAGATGACTATTTCAATTTACTGCTAAAAAATGAACAAAAACTGAAAGTGAAAATGTAAAAATGGACTTGTAACAAGATCTGCAATAACCACAACTTATCATCAGTAGCGTCATATAAAATGCTTTTTACTTTTGACAACTATACCAACATGAATTAGTGTCAACTCTCAAAACATACTGAAAAATTTATGCAAAATGGTTTTAAACTAAAGATGTTAATGGCCATTTGAATTTGCCCCAATATAAAGTGAAAATATGTTAGGTGAGGAACATGCATTTGGCCCCACCATCAAAAAATTTACTGGTCTCCAAATTTTACTCAAAAATATTCTGACCAATCAAAAGACTGCATTTGCACATTTAAACTAACATTTCCTTGCCTGGAGTAACATTTTATTACTCACTGAGTCAAGTTTATGCTGGAAGTGCCTAATTGCTCCAACATTCCAATAGTAAGGCAATAATCCACTTATCCAGTTGTTTCCCAGTGGTACTATTGGTCTAAGGTAGACCAACATATAACAATAAGCTAACTTAACTTGCACAACATAAGATTTGTGTGAGCCTGCAAAATCACAACTACAATGGAAAAGGGATGTATCCCTGTGTAGTTATGGGTGAAGAAACTCACTCTCCGCAGTTTCTTCTCTGACAGTCTAAAACCAAAGCCCTCACTGCTCTGAGGGGCTGGGGAACACTGTCAGCTATAAACCAGGTAATTGTTGCAACATAATGTATTGCCAAAAATATGTATATTTTTCATATTATTCAAAACTGGAATATATAGAAAATATAAATGTCAGAAATGATCTCAACATTGCCACAGCAAGGATTCACCAACTGTGCAAATGAACCAAATCACTCAAGACTTTACAATGGTTTAGGAATTTAATGATAATATATAGTTATTTGTAATGCTACTATGGGTCACAAAAGCAGACTGACTACCAGCCAAAATTAGAATATCAAAGGGAAATATGCCACTGAATAAAACTTAAATGACAAGAACTTATGAAACTTGCATTAAGGAGATGTGATCAGTTTTGTTTCAGTAACTGCACAACCACAAGTCTGGAAACATGGCCACCATTTATTTTTTGCTGCCTATTGACAACAACTTCAATTAATCCACATAATAAAATAGGGTAATTAAAATTGTCTCATAGTCTGACATCTACTTTCTTCACACCTGTGCCATTAAATTACCTACACTAATGAATCACCTGCCTTAAAGCACAAGTAAAACATTCCTTTGTTTACATTCCAACTTTAATCATTAATTATCAGTTTTAAAAATAGTTATTATGTGTAGAACTTTTATAAATAAATGACAACTGTTACAAACTTAGAAAATATGGTGTTCAGAAAATTGTGAAATCCAGATATCTACATTCATGATGGTCAACATGATGATGAGGAAGAGTATGTAAAACGATATGATTTTAAATACTTTTAATTCTAAAAGTGACAAACATCACCTTGTGCAAATTACAATAAAGCTGATCATTTAATTTTACCAAACATAAACTACTAACATAATAACAAAACCTAGCTTTCTCTTCACTTTTTTCCCCTGTGGAAAATGTAAAAATGGACTTGTAACAAGAACCAGGATAACCACATCTTATCATTAGCATAGAATCACAGAAAATGGTTTTTACTTCTGACAATTAAGCCAACATGAATTAGTATCAATGCTCAATACATAATTCAAATTTCATGCAAAATGGTTGAAAAATAAGGATGTCATGGCCTTTTGAATTTATACCAATATATAGTATGTTGGGTGTGGAACATGCACCTGACAACTCCATCAAAAAATTTACTGGACTCAAAATCTTACAAGAAAATATTCAGAGCAATCAAAAGGCTGCATTTACATATTTAAAGTAACATTTCCATGCCTAGAGTACCATTTTATTACATGAAATGTTCAATTAGGTTTATGCTAGAAAAGCCTAATTGTTCTAACAATAACTGATGGTGAAGCCTGTCATTAGATACTCAACCAATGGTTCTCTTGGGCCAAGTCTGACTAACATTTAACAATAGGTAAACTTCACTTTCACAACAAAGATCTGTGTAAGCCCGCAAAATCACAACTGCAATGGAAAAGGGAAGTGTCCCTGTGCAGTTATGGGTGAAGTAACTCACTCCCCGCAGATTTCTCTCTGACAGTCTAAAACCAGATCCCTCACAGCTCTGAGGGGATGGGGAACACTGTCAGCTATAAAACCAGACAACTGTTACAAGAGAATGTATGGCCAACATGATATAAAGTTATTTAAACGATCTCAATCTGATAATTAAAATATAAAATGATCTCAGCACTGCAATTCTAAATATTGTGTGCAAATGAACCAAATCACCTAGACTTTGGACTGGTTGAATATTTTTATAGTTTGAATATATACAAAAAATTCCATGAAAAATTCACCTTGCATTGATATATAGTGACAGGATGATAAGCATGGAACAAACGTCTGTTCCCTCCATTAAAAAAAATTATCCTCAGCTCTAAATCTTACTAGAAAATATTCTGAGCAATCAAAAGAATGCATTTGCAAATTTAGAGTAACATTCCAATGTTTGGAGTAAAATTGTTTTACTTGAAATATTGAGAAAACTTTGTTGCTGGAAAAGCCTGATTACTCTAACAAGTGAAAGGTGAGCCCCGTTATTATGTAATACTCCTCTGCTTACCACTTGTACCATTGGCAATATTGGTAGAAGATGGACTGACACGAAGCAACACAATAATTTCAATTCCACAAGAGATTTGTGTGAGCCTACAAAATCACAACTGCAGTGGAAAAGGGACAGGACCCTGCGCAGTTATGGGTGAAGTAACTCACTCCCACAGATTTCTCTCTGACAGTCTAAAACCAGATCCCTCACAGCTCTGAGGGGCTGAGGAACACTGTCAGTCATAAAACTAGACAATTATTACAACAATATATATGGCTAAAACGATGTACATTTATTCAAATTATCTCATATGCGAATATTTAAAAGATACAAGTGCTAGATATGAGCTTAACCCTAAATGTGGCAAGAATCCCTCTAACTATGCAAATGAACCAAATGCATCATCACAAGTTGTGAAACATGGCAGCTGTTTTTATAGCTGCCTAATGACAACACCTTTAGTTAATCACATGACAATTATGGTAGTCAAAATAGTTTCTAAATCTGGAAGTAACATCTACCGATCACTTGTACCATTAAACACATAGCTCAGATCTATACCATTTTCATTTAGAAGCAATTAAACATCACAAGAAGACTTCAGGTGAAAACACCATGTTGATACAACTTCTGTTCAGGAGCAATAGCAGTAACAAGTTTTAAAAGATGGCTGCCATGGCAGGTATATTGGTTGTCAGATTGACACCATTTTCAGTAAGGAAGAATAGACAAAAGAAATCTTTTAAATAAAAGCTCATGTTGATATAACTATCTGTTTTAGAAGATGACTGCCATGGCAGGTATATTGGTTGTCAGATTGACACCATTTTCAGTAAGGAAGAATAGACAAAAGAAATCTTTTAAATAAAAGCTCATGTTGATATAACTATCTGTTCAGGAGGAGTAATGATAAGATGTTCAAGATGGTCACCATGGCAACTAGACTGCATGTTAAAGTGGCAACATTTTCATTTAGGACCAAATGGGCCACACAATTAACTTGTCTACAACCAATGGACCCAATGGGGAACATTGACAGCAATAAATTAAGCTCCCTCTCACTTCTGAAGGGGCTGGGATGTCAGCTATACAATTGGATCCCTCATGGCCTTGAGTGAATGGGGAACACTGTCAGCTATAAAACCTGATACTTCACAGCTCTGTTGGGCTGGGGAAAACTGTCTGCTATTAAACCAGATTCCTCATGGCTCTGAAGAGTTGGGGAACACTCAGATAGAAAACCAAATCATTCACAGGAACACTGCTAGAAAACCAAATCATTAACAGGAACACTCAACTTGAAAACTAAACCATTCACAGGAACACTCAGCTTGAAAACCAAACCATTCACAGGAACATTATCTGCTATAAGACCAAGTTCATCACAGCCATAATTGGCTGAGAATCAACATCACCTATACAACCAGATCATTCACAGACCTAATGGATTGGGAACAGTCAGCTATAAAACCAGAATCCTGACAGCTTTGTGGGGCCTGCGGAACACCTTCAACTATAAAACCAGATCCCTGACAGTTCTTAGAGGATGGAAACAATGGCAGGTATGAAAACCAGAAAACTGATCATGGAACATGAATGCCACACCACAGTTCCCAAAATGTAACCAGAATACAAAACATAACTGGACAGACAATTGCACAGGGGTAACGCTATATTTCCCAACCACATCCACATGGAGGGTATATAAAGGTCTAAACTGATGCCTTAAGAACTCAGACATTATCTCCTTTAGTGACTTTTAAACACAAAAAAGCAATGAAATAAAAAAAATTAAACCAATATGCCCTTAATTAGATATTTAAAATTTCATACACTCACACCAATTTATATGCTTTTTTGCAGGCAAAACTGTCACTACCACCCTCCAAGTTTAAATGCAACACAAAGCTATGAAGGTGATAGAACTTTCATGACAGAATAGCAACTAGATCACGAAGTGATTGATTATCATTTTGGGCAAATGCTTAATGTCATCATGTTCACTTTCTTTTATACAATGGATATCAGATAAAAGAAAATAAGAAACTGAAGTATGCACCCACACAATTAACAATCGGTATTATAGGCTGTATCAAATATATTAAACACCTGTTATACCTTCATGCTTAATAGTTATAATAATATGCATCCCAACAAGCATGGCATTAATTAGGTATGAACTGACTTGGACCTTTAAACTATTATAAGCTATTAATATGACAGGCATATTAATGCAAACATTAACTGGTCCAAGTGTAAATGACGCAAACTTTCATCTATATATGCATGCATTTTATTTGTATTACATAGTGTTGTATGAGCCAGGAAAACCATTACTGCTGTGTTCATGCAGTGATGGATGAAACAACTCACTTAAAATGATTTCTCTTTGACAGTGTAAAACCCAATCCCTTAGAGCTCTGTGATACTGGGAATCACTGTCAAATATAAAACTACAGCAAAGTGATTTGTATCAACAGGAATTCTAGTGAGAATCTGCAAATGTAATTACATCTATGTATGAAATTCTCTACACCAATGATTTGTTGTCAGATAATACCTCTCATACTGCCTGATAACAGGTATTCGACACAACCCCTCCCCATACCATCCCCTCTGTGTCACACTATCTGCGAATAAAGCACCCCACCCCATACCACAATCAAGTGCCTGTACCCAAAATGACAATTTCTGATATATGCATGTTAATTTTACTGGCAAATCTCCCCGTTATTTCTCATAATTTGACTTGGTGAATTTCTGCAAATAAATCACCAATGAATTATTGATTATACACAGGTATCGCTATTTATGCATGTTCTCCCAATGTGAAATGTAGGAACGGCTTATTTACAGTCTTCAATTTTAATGTATGAAGTCACGATGTGTGTGCTTTGACATATTTTATTCATAATCTTTTTGACTGTTATTAATGGTGAAGCGTGTTCATTCTGCATAGCGAAAATATCAATGTTTTCTTCTCTTCAAATGATAAAATATAGAAGTGCAAATTAATGTTTTTCATGACATATATAACACATAAAATGAGACATGTACGCCAAGCAATTATGTTTAATAATTCAACTATTTCTAAGATCATGAAACTCATTTGCTGCACGCATTCAAGACTTCCATGATCTTAGGGACCCAGGGGTTAGTAAATGTAACTGTAATGCAAACATGTATTACCCTCCATATAGTTCAGCAGCTGCTGTGGTGACTCAGTGGTAAGAATACTGGACTTGCAATCAAAGGGTGCGTGTTTGAATCCTACCATTGAATCAGCCATGTCCTTGGTTGGTTAGTTGTGGATTTTATGGTACACCAGCACTGTATGGCTATATAGCACCACAAAGCAGGTTATATGTTAAAGATTTATGTATTGAACAGGTTTATTTCCTACAAGTGATAAAAGTACAAAAAAAAAACAACAGATGAGATGGTAAGGATAATACATTAATATTCCTGATCAAAGGGGATTGTAAATTGTGTTTATAAAGGGTAATTAGATAATAAAAGATAAATTAGAGTGATTAACAGGACACAGGTTGGTTAAAAATACTCAAAGGAAATGGGGAAAGGCACTTAATTCAATAATCTTGGTACTATATAACCTACTTGTGATGTTGTACCATAAAACACTAAACCAGACCATCTAGTTTATGTTACCTGATCTGTACTCTCTGTAAAGAAGAACCCCAGTATCATCACATAGGCAAATGGCAGCAAGAAATTCACATGTGTGTAATACTTGTTCTCCTTCATGAAGAAATTTGACCTGAAAGAAAAAGCAAATTTTTTAAAGTTATGTTCCTCCAAGAATACTTACCCAGTCAGTTTACATTAGGAATATTAGCCTGTTGCCTTGCAAATCCAGCCCTACTAAAATATGATAATGGTCTTTTTCCGTCTTATTTTCAATACACAAATGGCAATAACTCTTGCCCATTACCTCAACTCAGCACCACCAGGTGTCACTAGCTTTTAACTGAGCAAGATACTAACATGGATGTTCACATGACAGGGTGAGTGGGAGGGTTTTTAAGTATTGTGATTGGACAAGTATTCTCAGAGAAACAAAATTTACTTAAAACTTTGTTTTCTTCTTCAAATACGTTCCCCAATGGCGTTACATTAGGAGACTATGTAATCGGAGGAGGGGATGCTGAGCATCCGACCTCTACCTTGGGTATCCTTCTAGGGAAGAATAGCTGGTTTCCCCATGTGAATGATAACCCATTCTCCTAATTACATAAGCAACACAGCCTGAGGACACTTTACATGTTACCCTAACATACAGTTAAGATGAATATTCAAATCTTCTTACCTACAAAATTTTGATGGCAAATCCAGCAAAGCTAACAGGCTGTGTTGATCGATTTAGATGGGTCTGGTAGCCATCTGTGCTGCTGAAACAAGACCTTCTGGAATAAGGTTTGCCTCTGCAATGCTAAATCTCTGAGATAAAGGTTCGAGATGGTTGACTCTGCATGCCAGCCCACAGCTTCTATTACATCTTGGTTCGATTGCATGACAGAGATGGCTCAAAGCTTCTGAGAAGTAATCCTCATGACTCTGATCTGGTTAGACATCAAGAGTAAGCTAAGCATACAAACCCACTTCAACCACGAAGCAAGGACTTCAGGAGTGATATCCCGTGTTTCAGCTCACACCAGAACTGCCATGACTTGTCACTGTGCACTTCAAGTAGTGCTTCAGAGTGCGAACAGGATCTTGCATGGCTGCTGTTCTCAACCTATGGAAGAGAGCGAGTGAGTGATGACTCTTTGGTTACCAATGGACGGTAATCAATTTTGGGCTACAATGCATGGCTTTGTTACAGAACCACTGAACAATCCGATCTGAAGAGAGTTCGGCTTGACATAAAGAGCATGCACTTGCTTACCCTGCATGCAAAAGCTAAAACTATCAGGAAACATGACTTGTATGATAGTGACTATAGCAAAATGTGGGCTAGAGGTTCAAATGGATTTGAATCGAGCCATGTTAAAACCCAGGACTGGTTACATTTGGAAAGAGTGAAGGAGTTTGGTCGATTGTGACCAAAAAGGGCTTAAATATCTGATAGGTTGATATCATGCCCAAAATCAAGTCTATCTTGATGCCAGAATGTGTCCAATATCATGGGGTGGTAACCTTTCATAGAGATTGGGGCCAATTATTTCTCACCAAAGAACCTGAGAAAAAATTCAGCCAGTTGGCAATTTGAGGCACACAGAGGGACAATGTTGGTATGGCACCTGTGCCTGAAAACATACCACTTTCCCTCATAAACCTTCAGAGTCAAGGGCCTTCTTGCTCTCGAGATTCTCTCCACAATCATAGGTTTGAACTGTCTCACAAGGCAGAATCATCTTGACATTCTGACCCCATAACTTCTAGATTATTTTTGGTATCAGCACTGTGGAGGGGAGGCAAATGACCACAACTCCTCCCAAATGAATGACAGTGCATCAATGGCCCAAGCTTGTGGGTATGCCAGCTGGTTTGCCTGATAAATGGTCGGCCTGGAAGCTGGTGGTATAGACAGTATGGCAATCACTGGTACCTGATGCTCCAAGGGCTTGGATGGACAAATTTCACACTTAAATCTTTGTCATAGAAAGGGCATGTTGCTGATGGTATGGTTAGAAAGTGTCCCAGTAAATCATAGTTGGCTGGACTGATTCAAGAAATGGTCCCCATGTTGGAATGGCATGACGGCTGACCGGCAATGATGCAGTTTTATTATGCATTGGAGCCAATAGATCCAGTACAAACACCATGCATCCTGACTTACAGGCCTGAAGACCATGCTCGGACATGTGGGGGGACTTATGCCCACTGGACTGCCTAAAATTGGGAAACACTCCTCCAATGACTTTGAAATGCAAGCAATGAACTAGTTGTTCCTGTGCCTGATGGTTAATGACAGCTGTAGAGTCGGTGACTGCTGGATGGCTGGTAATAGTGCAGACTATAAGTAGGTGGATCCAGTTAACTGGTATGAACCCCATGCCAACAACATAACCACAGATTATCTTACTCGACTTATTCCTTCTTTCATGCCCTTCAACGCTGAATGGACTATTGCTCTGAATGTGTGCATTTCATGCATTTAGTAAACATTTCTCCTGAAATGACACAAGAGAAAACAAAGTATAGATCAGCAAATCAGACTAACTAGTTAATACAGCAGCCCAGACTTCCCCTGACCATGCAGTACTGACTGCATATCACAGATGATGTATACTTTGTATACGAAAACAAGAGTCATGGTAGATTTCCATGCTCCAAGCTGCATATGTAGCATTAGATGACATTCTGCTGAAATGACACAAGGTGAGATGCAAAGCATAAATTAGTAATTCATCAAGTTACTAACTCACTAATATAAATATATTCAACATTACTAATGAAGGAATAAAAAAAATCATTGTTGCATTCGAAACTTATAGACTACACTTCATACTTATGCATTTCAAGTATTTAGTTGACCATTCTACTGAAACTACACAAAGGGAAAAACAAAGCATAAATTAGTAATGCAAAATGTTAATAACTCACTAAAATCAACTCCTTTACAAACAGAGCAAGCAATAAAAGTCCAAGACGCACTAACTGATAATGACCTTGCAGAGGTCAACAATAGTGTGGTGTGATGTGGTCTTAAAAGGATACAGTCCCTAAAAGTGACCAGATCACTCAAATTTGGCAGAAAATGTAAAAAGAAAGTATACAACCTATAGCAGAATAATTAATTCCCACAAGAGATCCAAAAGCAATGTTGGATGATTTAATCAGAATACAGAAACAGCTTGGATTATTGGAGTATAAACTGTATGAATGATCAGTACAGCAGCGAAGCTAAAAGCTAGTGACACCTGGCGGTGCCAAGGGAGATAATTGGTAAGAGTTAGTGCCCTTCATTCATTGCAGACAGGAAAAGATGATTTTTTTCTTTTAAGAAGGGCTGGATTCGTGAGGTAGCAGGCTAATATTCCTAATGTAATGTGATTGGGGAACGTATTTGAAGGAGAAAGGTCAAACTTACTGACAATGGTCATTGCTTTGATTTCTGCAGTCGGTTCTTTATTAAGGAAAGGCCATTTAATTTTCTAAGGTGGGGGTGATAAATGCTGCAAACAGTCATCTTGCTCCAATTTATAAGAAAGGACACTATGCGATTCCTTTTCTTACTTGAAATAATTTTATCTTGTGATGAATGAAACAACAAAAAATATCCCAATAGGAACAAACAATGTTGCCCCATATATTAAATGCCAGTCCCTTACACATGTAGTCAGAATTGAACTAGTGCATAGTTGTACATAAATATTCAGCCTTGTTACTGTGTCATTATGTGGTTTGCATCTAAGTGTAAATAAATTCAGTTTCTTCTGTTTTGCTTTTTTCTAAACAAAAGCAGCTATCTTATAAAATTTAATTGCCCATGCTGCAGAAGATTACTTTTCATGTTTAAACAGTAGGATAAATTTACACTGTTCAAGAGAAACTCAACAAGGTGTGCCCCTTGTTGATTGTTGATATTTCTTTGAATAAAGTAAAATCGTAAGTTTATTGTAGAGATGTTTATCAACAATTTCTAAATATACTGAATATAAACGTCTTTTGCAATTATATTTTTTTGTTGTCCAAATATATGATCAAAATAAAGAACACCTGACTATTGAAATGGTATGTGATTGTAAACTGCTCATGGTGTCTTTCCACGGGTGGTCTTCGTTCACTGGCTGTCCAAATGTCAATCAGTGATGTCGATCAGACCCTCCGTGGTGAAGTTACCATCGGCGTGCTTGCTGAGGAATGTTAGTGATTTGTAGATATTTGTCGCTGTCACAGAGTGTTATTACAAAGTAAAAGTTGAGGATATAAGTCCCCACAGTGATACATTGGGTTTGGAAAAATTACATGAGCTGTACCATATGAACATATAAATTTTAGACCTATATTAACATTATAGTAATGTACAGCAAATGATGTTAAGGAAATGTAATTATGAAAAAGTGTAATACAAAACTTTCACAGTTTTGAAAAAACCATTGAAAATGACATTTCCATTACTGTCAAAAAAGTGATTACCTGTACAGACAATGACACCATCATTTGCAACAGAATAGTGAATACATGACACCAAACTTATACAGGTTAGATAAAATGAACAAGTAATCTTAAATGAACATGGCTTCAACTTAAGCATGTGACATGGTTTCAAAATGTGTAGTATTGGTGTACTAAGCCTCGTTCCCCAACCTCATTAAGCTTTTCAGTCATAAGTGATAGATCTGTGGCCTTGACCTTGAAGATATGACCACAAATCACTTTCTAGTAGGTATACCCAAATTTCATCCATTTCAAACAGCTTTTAAGTTACAACATGAAAATAAAAATGAAAACAAAAACTTAAAAGATGATCTTGAAAACAGGACCTCCAATGTGGTACATATTACACTTTATGGAAGTCGTATTTAAAAAATGGTCATGGAAATTAAGGACAGATGTACAGACAAAAATACCAATATTATGTCCCCTGCATTTCTTGATATTGGAACCTGTCATACTTGCCCAAACATGGAAGCTAAAATTAACAGTTCCATCATTTCGATCAACTTTCTCTCCAAATCTGTTTACCAGCTGTTGCTCTTTGAGTTAATGCACAATATTATATAATACAGGTAAACATGGAGAACACCTGACAAGATCCCACAATATTAAATAATACAGGTAACCATGTGGAGACAAACACCACCCCTTGACAAGGTCCCACAGTATTACATAATAAAGGTTAACTGTCCCATAAATAAAACAGAATGTAGAAAAAATATAACTTTTAACTGCAAAAGTACCAGTTGGATTAGTTTAAAATTTTGAAGTTGGCTTATACTCACTGAAAACAGTAAGTCTGTAAAGTTTAACAGATTCCTTGTTATTGGTAAAGATTCTCCTATGCAAATGAGGGTAGAAGTTGCTCTAGACATATAGGGAAACTATTAATTATGGTTCATTGTGACAAATTAGGACAAATGATGTATAACCCAAGTTTGTCTATCACTGAAACCATGCAGGCAACAAACATTTCTTCCACTAATAATATGCGACCATTTTAGAAAAAATATTTATGTGATGAAGGTACTGTTGAGAATACTCCAACAACAGTCTGCAACTTTGGCAGGTGGTTTGGATTTGTAGGCATCAGACAGTCCATCCATGTCCAGTATCATAAATTAACTATTTTTAATGTGGTACCTATATGGGAGAGCCAGGTGAAATTTAAAGACCAATCAATGATTTACTGTAACTTGT
The DNA here is from genome assembly GCA_016617855.1 of Megalonaias nervosa. Classification (NCBI taxonomy): domain Eukaryota; kingdom Metazoa; phylum Mollusca; class Bivalvia; order Unionida; family Unionidae; genus Megalonaias; species Megalonaias nervosa. Next base: position 30,639 of record JAECUM010003586.1, on the reverse strand, counting down.
TTAATGTCAATATTAACTGATTGGAGATACTTTCAATAATATTTTGTGGACTTCATTTTTCAAATGCTGTATAAGCTTTTTTGAGTCCAATTGCAAACAACATATACCCTAGTCTACCATTGCATAATCCACTGAGAGATCAGGGTCTGTGCAGTTTGGTCTACCGATTACTCCTACAGCAAAGGTCACAAGGGTCGTGTATGTGTGTTTATTCATTTTAAATTAAATAGAAATTCTTTTAAAATTTAACACTAATTCTCTTTAACTAAAGTCTATTCAATCCTGATTGCTCTGAACTTTAACTGTGATCAAGAAACTTCTAGACAAAATTTATCAATTGCTATGGTCTTTTATAATGGTGGCCATGGATTTTGCCGTATTCGCTTCTCGGGGTGTCTACATAATGAACTTCCAAAGGAATGCAGATGTATAAGAATCCAAATGAAGTGTATACTTGCCATTTGAAGGTATGTAGAATCAAATTATAAAAAATGACACCCAAGACTGAAATAATGTTGAACAACTATGCGACCTGTGTGACTTTTACTATAGCAAACTGCAAAATTACAGACCTGCCAGCACCTTTTGCAATGGCATATCTAGGTATATGCAGTTTGCAGTTGGACTCCACATACAAGTGGGTCCTTGGAAATAATTAAATTGCTTATATCCTGCAAAGTCAAATGGCTTACTGGTGCATTTGTTGCTTGCCATATTGTTAGTAATTGGGCTGTATTAACAGCAGAAGGCTATGTTATCTGTAAACTGCTATTCACCTTTAAGTTTTGCTGTAAAACTTTCCCAAAAGGTAGAATGGTTACAAACAGAAAACTGTGTGTGTGTGTGTGTGTGTGTGTGATTCTTAATTTTAACATAGCTTTAACAATACTGCTATGATGTCTCCAGTGTGGCTATTTATAGTGATGTCTAGCACTGGGGCATCATGCTGCAGATATGTAGCATGATGTCCCACCCATTCACATTATCCTGACACCAGGCTGACCAGTCCTAACACTAACCTCTTAATGCTGAGCACCTAGTGAGGCAGATGTTAGTACCGTATTTTTTACAAGTCTTTCGTATGACTCAGCCGGGGTTTGAACTCTTGGCCTACTGCATCTGAGGCACACTCTAACCGCTAGGCCACCGGAGCAGTCTGAACAGTGTGCTTATATTCAATTAGGGAAAATTTCTAACACTTAACTGTTTGAGTTTTACAACCAATCTTCAACACTACTACATTATTTGTAAATCTTGTGGTTGCTAAAATTATAAATCTAAAGTGTAAATGACATCTTACTTTTTTATCCAAACTTAGGTAATGAACAAGATGACATTTTACATAAAGTGGTCTTTTGGGGAGCGGGGCTGGGGTTGGATTTTTAACGTAGTTTTAACAATTTTCCAGTCATATCTTTTTGATGTCTCCAGAGTGGCAGTTCAGTGTTGTCTAGCACTGGGGCATCATGCTGCAGACATGTAGCATAATGTCCCACCCAGTCACATTATTCTGACACCAGGAAAACCAGTCCTGAAACTAATATCTTAATGCTGAGAGCCAAGCAAGACGGCTGCCAAAACCATTTTTATAAGTCTCTGGTATGACTTGGCCAGAGATTTAACCCATGAACTCTCCCATCCAAGGCAGATGCTCAAACCACTTAGGCTGCTGGAGCAGTCCATTTTACATAAAACCACAAAATTTATACTAATGAAAATAAATGAGTTTACAGCACAAAGTTAAATTTCAACGACGAAAAAATAAATTGCAAGTATGAAAAATTAAAATAGAAACAAATTTTGTACAAAAGAAGAAACCTTTTATCTATCATATATCTACCATTAACGCACATGACAAGTATGTAACATGGACAAAGAGTTGGACAAAAAGAGCAAGAAACATTCCATTCAAATCTCACCTGTCACAGATGTAGGAGTAAGCCATGATAATACCCAATTTTGCCAGGGAAGTAATAATTTCATAATACATCTCAGACTGCTCCATTGTAGCAGTAGTTTTACCATTCCTCTGTCCATTCTCTGAAAAAAAATCCAAGAGGTTTAGGAAATATAATAAAATGGCAATTTTTAACCAAAACCTTAACGCGGATTTTCCCTGATGTTGTAATCCAAGGGTCAAAGGGATAAGCTGGCATGCCATAGAAAGATTCATGTCAAGAACAAACAAATTTCAAAAAAAGGAGTTTAGGAAAAATGTGCAGATGAAAAAACGTTAATTGTTGACAGTGGTGCTCACAGTAGAATATCTGCTGTTATGCCAGACCTATCAAACCAAACAAGACCTTCTCAGTAAGGTAGTTGATTTTTTTTAGAACTTAGACCAGTTTTCAGTTTTGAGTAACAAAACATCTTGAACTTGTTTTGAGTCTATGCTCTTAAAATAAGTAACAGAAATGAGTGAAGACAACAAGCTTTGTAAAATGTAACAAATAATTTATTTCCCTAGAATACAAAGTGAAAAATGAGAAAAAAGACCTTATGGTATTGCGAATTAAATCCAAAAATAATCCAAGAATTAAAGACACAAGTCCTAGTAATAAAAAGTCCTGAATAAAAACTCAGTTCAAGTCCTGAAGAGATCCAAATTTAAGGCGATGACGTGTCTGTTATGGTCTGTGAAGTGCTGATGTGTCAACAGCCTCTTGTTGAATCACAGAAATATTATTCCAGGTTTGAATTCAGTATAAATTCCAATGACTGTCTTTATCCATGAATTTTATCAGAGCACTTCTGTATTTCCAGAGAAAATAATCACTTCAATAATTTGAAGAAAATAAAATTCAGCCCAAACTGGTCACAACATAATACAACTTAAAGTGCTAGATGTTAAAGCACAACTGGTAAAATCCTCACAGCCACAAGATAATATAGTTCTCTGCTTGACCTTAAGGTCACATTTAGCATTTTCTAAAAACAACCATTACCTAATGGAAAATAACTTTCTAGAATGATCTAATAAGCCTTGTTTATTTACAACACAATAGCCTATAAAATTCATTTGGAAATCTCTAAAACCCTGACCCTGATCAACATATTTACTCCTTCTTTGTTTACCTGAATAATAATTCTGATAATAAGCTCATACACATAGAGAATAATGAAGCTATTATTAGTTGTTTACATAAATGAAATAAATTTTTTTTAAAAAAGTCAATCAGGTCAAGCAGAAATGAACTCAATTTTGGACAAGGTCAAGTCCAGCAAACAATGTTACATTACAATAACATGTAATGAAATAAAAAAATTTAAAACTAACAAACAAACAATTAAAATAAATATACATAACAAACTGCTATTGTAAACTTGGAAAACATGCCTTAAAAATGTTCAGAAGTTTTATTCAAGACCTACGCAGCAACAGTAAATATTATGTTCAACTAAAAATTTGTAAGTCACTTTGACAATAATTACCTCCAGTATAGTTTCACAAACTGCAGTTCCAAACCCTACAGAGCTAGATGGATTCTTGCTATCTCTCAACTTGTATAATATTTTAATTTTTTTCAAATTCACATGATCGTGGCAGTCATATCTCCTGCCATGAGACATACTCAACTCATGTCCAATAAACATAATTCTTGCCCTTCCTGCTCCCCCTCCCCCAAATCTGAATATTACTTTTTTATTTTGCTGTACCAATTACTGACACTTTTTATGAGGAATATTTTCCTTTTTCTTGAACATGTATCCCTTGCTGGATGCCATGTTTTGAAAATTCTACAATCGACAACTTGATCATGCAGATGTTTTACATGAACAAAAATATGTGCAGTTTAAAGTGACTGAGGTACACCTGTAAAGTTAGTCTGGTTCCCTAACCAATTTCCCTAAATCTATTATGAACCCTGGATCCAAATCAAACCCAGACAAATAAGTATCCACATTTTACCGCAACAATCGTATTTCCATAATATTTGCTTTTATTACTTAATTCAGTATTTAAGGGTCATTTTTGTAAGACTTCTTGCCAAATTGTAAGGGTTGTCAGCTCAATTTTGCTTTCATATTAATGGAGGCTTGACAAAAAGTATTATACTTATCTGACCCTATTTGCCCTCAAATGACATTGACCCCATATATTCCAACCATTAACTCAACCTGTAATGAGGTTATGGAAAGTAATAAAAACATCCGAGAACCAAAATGTGTCCCCATTAGAAGTCTTGACCCCTGGCCCATCTAGAGGCAGAGACCAGGAACAGAAGTGGTACTGAGAGATGGCAAGTTAGTGATGATATAGTATTCCATACTAAGTGAATCAGTTAAATGGTTACTAACTTTGAATGCTGAAAACCATCTTTAACCAAAAACTGTGACCAAAATGTGTCCACAACATAATTCTTGCCCTCATGACACCACACTGGGACAGGAGTGGTACCAACAGAAGGGGATTATGTCATTACATTATATTCCAAACATTAACTGAATTGATAAAAGAATTATGGAAAGATAAGTGATAAACAACTTTATCCAAAACATGTCCTGATCATAATACCTAAACCATTACCCCACAAGGGGAAGACCTAGGGTATGAGCTTTATTGAGAAGGTGAGTACGTGATGATAAGAGCTATTAGAGATGGATGCATCACAAAAATATCACAGCTTGCTACAACAACTTGGCAGGGCCTTAAATAGCTAAGTTGTGTTGAGAAACAAAGCAGAAGATGGCCACTAAGGGGCTATAATGCTTGTAAATGGTGATAAGGAATGCTGGAAACCCAAGTCATTCAGGGTCTCGTCAATATCAAGCTGTCAAATTTGCCTGAAATTCAACAATCTTTGGAAAAACAAACTAAAATCAGCAACATAGAAATCAGGAGGTAAATGATGTTGTGGAATGATGGAATCAAATTCTTTTAAGTTCTCGTCAACATAAAATCACACACAAAATTTGGCTAAATCCAAGAATCATTGGAAAAGCTATGCTGATGAAACCCAAGTCAGTAGGATCGAAAATCAGGGGGCATGACTCTTGCAAATGATGTCATGGAATGCTGGAAATTAAACTCATTTAAGGTGTCATCAGTATACAGCTCCTTGCTAAAATTATGCTGGGAAACCGGTCATGAAGATTTTCAATCAGAGGGCACAACTCCTGCAATTCATGTTGTATGGGAAACCAGTCATGAAGATTGGCAGTCAGAGGGCACAACTCCTGTAATTAATGTTGTATGGGAAACCAGTCATGAGGGCTGGCAATCAAAAGGAACACCGCCTGTAATTAATGTTGCAGAATGATGGAAACCTAACTCATACTAGTTCTCATCAATATAAAACAGGCTAAATTTTCTTGCAATCCATACAACCCTGCGAAAACCCAAATCAGAAAGTCTGGCAACATGGGGGTATAATCAAGTTTGGCAATAAGGGGGTACAATTCCTGAAACGATATTGTGGAATCCTAGAAATTCGAGTCATTCAAGAAATCTTCAATCCATGCACCAAAATTTAGCTCAGGTCCATCAATTTGTGTTAAACATCTGCTGTGGAAACCTAAGTCAATAGGGAGGGCAATCAGTTAGCACAACTACTGTAAATCATTTCATGGAATGCCAGGAATAAAACTCAATCAAGGTTTAATCAATACAAGGCTCTATGCCAAAACTGGTTGAAATCCAAAGTGCAGCAAAGTTATGCTTCTGAAACGAAAGTTAAGACAGGCAAACAAGGGCCACAACTCTTTGAAATGATGACACAGAAAGCTGCAAACTGAACTTTTTCAAGGTATTATCAATACAAGGACATACCTGCAAACCATCCCGACAGTGATGTTTTTATGAGATATCAAAAATGTGGCTTTTGTGGTGGTAAATTGGTCACTACACATGACCAAGGTAATCACTGCTGTACAAGTCTGAACAAGGTATCAACTATCAACTAGTCATACAAGACTTTAGAAAATTAGCATAATTCAATTTTGAAACGAAGAAAATAAAAAAAATCCTATTTTCTTTGAAGGATTTAGTCTGCTTCCAAACAAAATTAGCTGGTAAACCTTGCATTTTCATATATCATTTCACAAACACAAAGGCATTAAATGAAACTAGAGTAACACTATATACCATTATAACTGCTGTGGTAGGGTAAAATTTCTGTTTTTCAAATCCACCATTAAATAAAATCTGAATTCAGTTAGCATGCATTTTTGATCATTTATGATTTAATTATATATTACTCTTAAATGTCACTATCTGTGGGATTGTGGAGTACAGCATTAACTGTCACTATGTCAGCCTGTGGAGTACATCAGTAACTGTCACTATCTGTGGGACTGTGGAGTACACCATTAACAATCACTCTTTGTGGGACTGGAGTACAGCATTAAATGTCACTATCTGTGAGGCTGTTGAGTACAGCATTAACTGTCACTACTTGTGGGACCGTGGAGTACAGCATTAACTGTCCCTATCTGTGGGACTAGAGTACAGCATTAAATGTCACTATCTGTGGGACTGTGGAGTACAGCATTAACTGTCACGATCTGTGGAGTACAGCATTAACTGTCACTATCTGTGGGACTGGAGTACAGCATTAAATGTCACTATCTGTAGGACTGTGGAATATAGCATTAAATGTCACTGTCAGACTATGGAGTACGGCATTAACTATCACTATCTGTGGGACTGGAGTACAGCATTAATTGTCACTATCTGTGGAACTGTGGAGTACACCATTAACTATCACTATTTGTGGGACTGTGGAGTACAGCATTAACTGTCACTATCTGTGGGACTGGTTTACAGCATAAACAATCACTATCTGTGGGACTGTAGATGACAGCATTAATTGTCACTACCTGTGAGACTGGAGTACAGCATTAAATGTCACTATTTGTCAGACTGTGGAGTACAGCATTAAATGTAACTATCTGGGATGGTGGAGTACATCATCTTCTATCACTGTCTGTGGGACTGTGGAGTAAATCATTAACTATCACTATCTGTGGGGCTGTGGAGTACAGCATTAACAATCACTATCTGTGGGACTGTGGAGTACAGCATTAACAATCACTATCTCTGGGACTGTGGAGTACACCATTAACTTCCACTCTCTGTGGGACTGTGGTGTACAGCATTAAATGTCACGATGTCAGACTGGAGTACAGCATTAACTGTCATTATCTGTGGGACTGGAGTACACCATTAACTATCACTATCTGTGGGACTGTGGAGTACAGCAATAAATGTCACTATCTGTGGGACTGTGGAGTACACAGACATGATTTTGGTCTTCCATAAATAAAAGCTGAAAATATTTTAAGGTGGGTTTGGGGGTCCTCCCCCAAAAGGGTCTTGAGAAGCAACGCCCCCGATCGGAGGGGGCCAAGTGGGTCTAAGACCCCCGGCCAAAAACACATTTTACACTCATGAAAAACTGCTCCTGGTGCAACTTATGATCATAAAATAAACCAAAATAATCATTTGAAAAACTAATAAACTTACTAAAAATGTTCAACTTGACTTCAATAATTTCACAATATTTATTGTCACACGAGTCCAATAAATCAACCCCCCCCCCAAATCTGTGTTGATACTGATGGACGATATGTGGGTCTGATGTGACCTGTTCATTAAAATGTGCAATTTTGCTGCATGGAACTCCTTCTGGAACAAGCCTGTGTACACTTTAAACACATACCGGAAATTGGTAACAGTCATATCAAGCGCGAAATTCAAAATGGCCACAGGACAGATAATTGTGCAATTCCAGGTGGATTTACAAGTCACCAAACATATGATGTGCTCCGGAAATATAATGTACATGTCACCAAAAGAACTCTACAGCTGACGGTAGGTGCACAGCCACGAGAAATACCAGTAAGTATATAAAATGTCCACTGATGTGTGCAGCCAAATCTGGATGCAGATAATTGCAGCTTTTAATGAATAGGTGATATCAGCCTCTCACCCAAAAATCAACATCATCACAGGTGAAGGGCTGATTTATCGGCCTAATACTATTGATGCTGAAGTTATTTCATGTGCATGTCAGTGTTCACATCGTAAGTAAGTCACAATAATTTGTCAATTTTTGCAGCAAATATATAATACTTCTCTCTTTTCATAACAAATCTGTAAAATAAACACCCAAGTACATCAACTATATACAAATAATCCCATACATTCACTTGTCTTTTTTTCCACTGGACACCACCTGTGGACATGCCAGTCGAGCTCTTTCTGCAGCTTTGGCAAAGATTTCTTTAGCCTTCCTTTTTGTCACCAATTACTTTTTTGGCTCAATGTGCAATCGTATCTTTTCCTTCTCAACGACAGCTTTTTTCCTTTCAAGCTGGTGCTTGTATTGGCGACATGCAGTGTGCATATTCTGACAGAGGGCTACATCTGTTCTCTCATGTAAGAAATCTTTCTTCTTATAGTAATTAACTGCACTTTTTCCAGATGCCTTCTGAGCTTCAATTTTTCCGTATGCAGCTTCTTTTGTAAGTGCTGTTCCAAATGCTTCCAACCGCGATTACCTTAATTCAGATCTTTCTTGCAGAGGCCACAAAATGCCAGTCCTCTAGCATTCAGTTTTCTTATAAACTGACCAACTAAATTTCCGTACGTTTTTAAAACTTTTATCTAAACTTTTTGTGTCATGGTCTCTCTCAACAACTCAGGACGCCATGTTTTGCAAGCATGCTTCTTCTTTCCATTGCCATCAGTTTCCATAACATGAAGATTCATTGGATGAATTTAAACTTTTGACCAATCAGAATACTTTTTATGAGAGTCATGTGCCAACTAAAATATGGAACGAATACTTTATAAGGGTCGTTGCGGAATGGGATCGGACAGGCCATTTTTAAAAGACCGGATCGGAGATGATATAAAAAACAGACTATATCAAGAAAAATCTGATTCAAGTCAGAAGAAAAGCAGAATTCCGCTTTAAAATGGAGATAAATCATGTCTGAGTACAGCATTAAATGTCACTATCTGTTGGACTGTGGAGTACAGAATTAACCTGCAAATGCAGACTTCACTGCTGTCAACAATTTATTGGTAGATTTGAAGGTGATATAATGTTTTTCACATTAAAGTTTGCACTCAGTGGAGACTGCATTATGGTCAACTGTTGTTCATGCTCCCCTGAATGTCTTGTTGAATTTTCTGAGTAATGTAAATGCTCTTTCTGCATCAGCATTTCTCTGAGGGTGTCATGCAATGGCCATACTAGTTTTGTCAATTCCTGCCATTCCTGATGGTAGATAACAGCTGTTATTCAAAAATGCAGCTTCATTCATTAAAAACAGAATCTCAATTCCATATTTTTCCTAACTTTACCATTCCAACTATAAAAATAATCACAATTAGCTTTCATGATTAAATGCATGGAGTAAAATCTAAGTCCAAGCACCTGTGCTGATGATCATAAACTAATCAATAATCATTAGCCAATATGACCTCAACTGTCTCATGCAAAGAAATAAAGCGCAACAGCTTCAACACATATCCTTGATTTAACTTCCAACATCATAGGTTGTTCCACATCATGTACTTTATATACTTAGATTATCATGGGATCTCCAGCAGCAAGACTAGCAACACAAAATCACCCAAGCTCTTTTCAAATTAAGGAATCTGAAATGGTGGTTGTTTAACTCTTATCAACTTTACCATTTAATCACATCTATGACGACTGCATAAAATGTCTAGGTATGACAGTATTCCATTCGCAATACTATCTATACAAACTACAGGTTATTGCCATATATGAAAAAGGTCACCCTCTCCTTCTCTTCTCACAAAAGATTTATCAGAAATCATTTTTATTAAAGTTACTGCATGTGTGTATGTGATATAAATCCTGCTTTTCATGTCATACACTGTGACATATGTAAAGCTTCATACCAAATCTGGTTAAAATCCAATAAATCCCAGTAAAGTTATCTTCTGAAAACTGAATTATTGATGGACAGACATGATTATTAAAAGACTCAGTTGCATTAAGTGGAGCTCTAAATATATTCCAATTATCAGATGAATTGGATAAGCTGTTACTCAGTAACAAGTGCTGATATTTTTATCCAAAGCTGTCCAAAGACACACCTACATACACACAAACAAGTAGACAACCTAATGCTCAGTGCCCCCCTCCCCTTCAAGGGCATGAAAATGAGACTGGGTCTTTGATACAAAGTCCAAAGCTTCAACTTTGGTGTTCTAACCAACCCATGTTCAAGTCAGCAAAATTCTACTCTATATATTTTTTAATTATAAACTGAGCTACAGATATGATTGAAAACACACACCTGCTCTATTTTTGACAGCATTCCTTCTCTGTCTCCTCCGATACAGAATGAGTGCGATAGTTGACACAATACTAGAATAAAACATAAATATTAATTAAATAATGCAAGAATGTATTTTCAGCTGAACAAGGACACAATTCATCATTCTAATAAACCACACTGTTTGTAATTTTTGTCCAGTTTTTTATTCACTATATTTTTCTGTACACCTTTTAGTTAAATGTATATTTTTACACCCTTTTACAAGGTTTTCTTGTACACCATTTTAAAAACTGTATACAAACAATTATTGGAAAATAATTACATTTGTCCACTCAATTCTTAAATACATCAAATGTGCTTTTTTGTTCTTAAAGATGTAGTTTTATTTATGAAAAAGTACAAACATACAGTTAGGAATTTGACAGGACAACAGTGTACAAAAAGTAAAATATCATAATCTGGATGGTGTCAACTCGCTTCTGTAGCATAGAAATTTCTGCCTCCAACAACCCTGCATGTAAAGGGATACAAAAAAGGCTAAATGTGTCCTACTGCAGGTTGTAAGGGGTGACATTTTCCCCTGGATCCAGTGAAGATCTTGGATTTTTAAAAGACCACAGTATATATCCAAAATTCAACTATGTATCCCAATAATTTTACCCTGTTAAGGTCTTTGTTATGTATATCTTTTTGGGGACAACTAATATAGCCAGGATTGTGCTGATGTACCATTAAACTCTATAGAAACATATATGCTAAATCCAAACTTCAATTTTATGGGGCCATTCATAATAATTTATTTATTTTGTGCAAGCATATTATCCTATTATGGTTGGCCAAGTTGAGATTTTTTTCAGATCAACAAGGAATTTGTACTTTGGGCTTTATCCTGGGTTTAACATCTTGCCTCCAACCTGAACATGACACAGCTATTTCACCCCTATACAAGAGTAAATTCACAATTAGCAAACTTCTTAGATCCCACTAACATTAATTTTGTAATATCCACAATTCATTATAACAATATTATTACATATAAATAATGGTTATATCCACAATTCATTACATCTATGCTATTACATATATTGGTTGTATCCACAATTCATATTTGTTATCATGTGCAAATACTGGTTGTATCCACAATTCATTACATTTGTTATTATGTATGAATAATGATTATATCCACAATTCATTACAACTGTTATTATCAATAATGGTTATATCCACAATTCATTATATCTATGTTATTATTTATCAATAATGGTTCAACTGAATTCAATTTATACTAACACTAATCCTGTTGTATATAAATTCACCCTAACTTGTTTTTGCTCTAAGTACATGCATTAGATTCTTGTCAAACTCCACATTCAATACACTTTGCAGCATGAATTTGAAAACAAGCAATATGACTAAATTCAGTTTCTATCTTGAGAATATGAAAATAAGTCATGTATAATGTGTGAAAACCCTGTCAAGAAACTACTAATGAAAATTCGTTTCAGTTTTTTTTTAAAAAACTTACATTTTGATGTTTGAAGTATATACAAAAAAACAAAATGAATTCTACAGATTCATCATTTAGATTAAAACAGAAACAATAATGGCACTCGGGAGAATTCCATTCTGAAATCGATATACTTGCAATAAACCAAACATCATTTAATCAACATTTGTACCTATGTCTGCATATCCCAGTGAAAATACTTCCTATCCCTGGCATAGTTCCTTTTCAAAATGAACTCTCTTGAATTCATAACACTCCTACTACCACTAAGGCTTGGATAAATTGTGAAGATTACATTTGCTTTGCATTGGTACAGTCCTGGGTTTAGTGCATAGTGCAAACATGAACAAGTGATCACAAATACATTATAAGTAGTTTTTATAAATTTCTCCAGTTTCCTACATTTAAGTATAAACTGATATGTAAACTTGCTGAACAATCATCATTAAACAAATATATTTTAACCTGTAATCCTGATCCTTCCAGCTTGCCAGCTTCATAAATGACAGTTTATCCTTTCATATGATGGTTTCATTAGAGCAAAAAAGGCAAATAAAAGAAAACTTGATGAAGATAGTTAAAAAAGTTACTTTCCTTTCTCTTTATTTTTCACTCAGTTCTCTCCCTTCCCCACTATGACTCACCAGACAAGAAAGAAAGCTGCAGTAATAATCTGCAGTGTGGTGGCAAGTTCATGTGTTCTACAGCAGGTTCCATCATTATGGTTCATGTCATTGTTACAGTACATGTTCAGCAACATCTGTACATCCTACAATGATCAAAATGGTGCAGGTCAACACAAGTCTTTATATTCAAGCCTGTACACATGGACCAATTCATGTCAACTAGGGGAAATGGGTTATATAACATCATCAACCTCAAGCCAAATTTGTAAAGTAAAATAATTACGAGACATGGGCTATCAAAAATAAACAATGTGAAGCTGCACTTATAAAGCATAATAATTAGGGTAATTAGGTTATCTAAAATAAACAACAGAAAGCTAGCAATAAAATGAAGGGACCTTTTCTTCACTTCATCCTACCTTGTACAGTGAAACCCTACTATAACACAATGGTCTGGGTCCACAAAGTGCCATCATGTCATATAATGTATCATGCAATATATAGAGAGGTCAATTAAGTAAGAAACATGTATATTTAAAATATAGATAATAGTATTTCTGTTTTTCGACAACTTTTTTCACTTTTTTATAGATGAACTGTCAAGCTCTTGTTATTTAAGAAAATTGGCAACTAGCATTCACCAACCAATCACACTGTATCTATAATAGTAATTCTGTCAAAAAATGTGCACAAAGAAACATCATTTCTGGAATATCTCTGTTGGATTCTACTAAATCCAGATACTAAAATTCTTGATAATACACTCACACTAGCATATGAAAATTTTTTGGGAAATATTCATATGTTGGAGATGTCCAAATAGACGAATTTTTGTGCATAAATGAGACATTGGAAGTTTCTAAAAAGAAACTTGTATTTAGGTTTAAAAAAATACTTTAACTGAAATTTGTACATGGGTACTGACTTGAAATTTGTACATGGGTATTGACTTGAAATTTGTACATGGGTATTGACTTGAAATTTGTACATGGGTATTGACTTGAAATTTGTACATGGGTATTGACTTGAAATTTGTACATGGGTACTGACTTGAAATTTGTACATGGGTACTGACTTGAAATTTGTACATGGGTATTGACTTGAAATTTGTACATGGGTACTGACTTGAAATTTGTACATGGGTACTGACTTGAAATTTGTACTTGGGTATTGACTTGAAATTTGTACATGGGTACTGACTTGAAATTTGTACATGGGTATTGACTTGAAATTTGTACATGGGTATTGACTAGAGATGCATGGTATTACTTGTATACCTGTTTACCAAGGTATTTTTTTCAGTGGTACACACCACAGTACTTTTCAATATACCAGGACTTCAGTAGCTTCTTTCAGTAAAGAATGTTTTGTAATTCTTGAGAAAGCTTGTTATAAATTTAATGATATTTTAAGTATCTTCAATTTTCATGAAAAATAATTCCAAAAACTACTGATATTTTTACAAAATAGTTGTACTCACAAATTAATTTTGGCTATTACAAATACAACTGCATTTAAGAACCTTGAATCAAATGTATAACAAATACCACATATGGTGACTTGTGGATAACTTTCTGATGAAAAAAAGGAGGAAAAAATGTAATTTTTAATTCGTTATTTGTTAGTGTCTGACAAATACAGGTATTCCTTTGCAATACTGAGAATCATCCTCAGATTTTTAGCAGAACAGTTGTTTTCTGTTTGAATTTTACATAATTCCCTAGTCCACTAAATTTGTTCTCATTGGTTGGTTGTGTGTTACTGTCCAATCAAATGAGACCTGCCTGTATATTGTGGTAGGTATAAATGCATCCATTAAGTCACCTGACTGTAAATGCATGTTCCAGGGCAATGAAACTTGAACAACTTCACGTTAGAAATAATACACCAAAACTGATGACAGCACAATACCATGGAAATATGACAATTATGTCAAGCCCATGAAGATAAAATAACATCAAAAGCACTCTTCCTTGCTCAAAATACAACCCATGCATAAGTTTAGTAATTGTAGACAATGCAGAACTTAAGTTTTTGTGCAAATATTTTTTTTCTTCTTTCAGTAGTAGCGACCTTAACCTCAGACCTTTTGACCATCAAATTGGGGACGGATGGGTACCCCGTCTGGATATACAGGTTTTGTACTACCCAGAAATACCAATTCTGGCCGAGTTTGAAGAAAAGAATTTCATCTTGCTGGTCTCCCCCCACGAATGTTTTATGGGTGACAAAAATGGGGGTGAGAAAGGGTGTGGAGAATGGGAGTGGAGAAACCTGTCCCAGTAAAACTGACCCTTAATGGCATGTTACCCAAACAAAGTACCTGGCAAAATTTCCCTACCCATCCATCTGTACCTCAAACTGATATGGTTCCTCCTCAGACCATGTGCAAGTCATTCAGAAAGATTGGTAAATGTTGATACTGGAGATCGAGTTACTGTGCAAAACAGATGTTTCTGCTTTCAGTAACTGTGAGCTTGACATTTGACCTTTTGACTCCAAGACTGATAGGGTTCTTCCTAATCAAAGTGCCAGCACCCCACAAAGTTTGGAAACAGCTGATGTTATTGTGCAGAAAAAAAAGGTAATGGACAGATTGACAACATCATAAAATATGCTCTGCTCTTTATCATGTCTGTCTGTCTGTATGTATAATGAAGTTACTGGATGCTTACCAATTGCAATGGTGCCTTGGAAAGATGAATACCATCAACAATATCTTTTTTCATTCCCTGAGCCACAAGACGCGAAGATGACCAAATTTTTACTTTTGTATCTGACCTGTAAAATGAAAAGCAATATTTGAAAACATGGACAACACTATATGTTAGAGGTGAAACAATTCACAATGTACTGATAATCTTGTCATCTTAATACAGACATCAATTTTTAAGGTACAGAATAGATTCTAAACATATTACTTTAATCTTCAACAGCCTTAAATAACTGTTAGCTGTTTGCCTCTTTATTCTTTGTATATATCAATACGTATCGTGTCGCAGGTTATGCATCACAATACATATCAATACATAGCATAGGTTATCATTTCAACTCTATCATGTACCCCTACACAATGTCAGGTGGGGGACACAAAAATCTAGCCTTTAAAACAATTTTATTTTCTTTAAGAAATTGAAACAGGAAAATCTTCCAGATTTCTGCTGTTTCAGCAAAAATAGTTCGATATATGTGAAACTAACAGTTGTCCCAAAGTCACTAAAACCACATCACATACTGTTGCTAAAGCATACTATTTGTTTAAACAATTATTTTATGTACCCCAGTATTTACCATATGAATCCAAATAATGTAATTACTATAGATTCAGAGCTGCCATTACATAATGCACTAACTGATCAGGGTCTATTCTCATACTCATCACAGTCAGTTACCTTCCCTTACAACTCAAAAAACCCCACTGCCACAACAAGCTGACGTCTGCTAGAAACTTGCAGAAAGTGCTTTACTTGATTTAACTTTGCTTCAAAACAATCTACCAAAAATAACATAAAATGTATTGCTTAAGTTGGCAGATCTAGCACCATCAAATGAATATCTGTTTTGTTAAAATTCATTGCTAAAATAAAATTTGGGGAATAGCTGTGTCTATGATGTTTGTTTGTAATCAAATAATGGTAAACTGATTTCTAGGTAGCTGAGGACAATGGTTCTGGGCTTGTTCATTTTTACGTTCAATGTTATTACCAAAGTCCATGATATTATAAAATCATGATTTCCTGGAAGTTTCTGACAGGATGGAGTCATTAATATTCAATGTCTCACCAAGACACTCCATTATAGTCTCCAATCATTCCTAAGCTTATCTGTCACATAAAAAAGTGAGGGGTATTTAAACACTAACTTCTGCAGGCAGAGTAATAAGAAGTTGATTCAACAATTTAATTAGTTTCTTAACTGAAAATAAATCAAAATTTGGAATGCATGGTTTGTACTGAGTTTTTTGTTCAAGGAATTTTCAAGGATTGCCAAAAGTTTCAAGGAATAATATTTTCTTATGAATATAATGCACACAATCTACTGAGCGCAATAAAGCCCAATATCCAAACCTGGGGACTGTACATGTGCAAGATTTACTGCAGTGTACTGTTTAGTAGCACTGAACAACACTGTACACCAACTCTACTGCAACATGGTCAAACTATCTACCCCTACCATAAAATGCCTACAAATATGCCCAGGGGATGTCAATGGATACCAAAACTGATATAAATTTAACAAACCTTGGTTCAAGATGCAAAAGCAAACTTTAACATCAAAAAGAGGCCATAACTCAAGTCATATTTTGTCATAATTGAGTGAAAATGTTAAATTCATGAGAAATGGATGGATGGTGACAGGTAACACTGAATGTTCCTACAATGAATATGTTATTTGGGTCCAACAAATTTTAATACTTTTCTATGATATGGTGCTATTTTACTCACAGCACATCTAGAGCCACCTTATTATAGCTGTCTATCTGTTCGTTGGTGATCATGGATCTATTAGGACCAAGTTGTTCTTCTATCACAGGATCTGTGAATTAAACACTTTAGATTAGTGTTGCATTAATTAAACTGATTTGCATTTATATTGAAAGGAAAGGATTTTGCATGTTAAGCCCACTATCAAAGCTCTGCAGAAAAATACTGACACTGACCCCAAAGTAACATGCTGCAAAATAAATTGTCTTAAATTATGAAACATTTTAAGTATAAAGAAAATCCATGAGGGAGCTTAGGAAATGCAAATGAAAACATTTTAATCAAAATCCTTAGGGTCTACTGCAGAACAAGTTGGGTTACAAATTCACCATCCATTTGTCAAAGAAAGTTTTTTCTTCTTCTAAATATGGGATGAATTTAGACACTAAAACCTTGATGTAAATTTATAATAACTGACCTTCACAAAGTCAAAAAGGCATGCATTCATGTCACAGAGTGAACTCTCTTTACCTCATATTGATTCACCCCCTGGTATGAAGAAAGTTAACCAGTTAAGGAAATATAAGCAAATGAAAAAGTTTCGACCAAAAACAAAGCAAATTTTGTATAATTGTCACCTCAATTGCAACATTATATGTACATGCAAGTCCGGCACAGAATGAACCATTTTAGCTTCATAATGATTTCATGCCAAGCTTGATGAGAATATATAAAGGGATTTTGGAAATGTAAACAAATTGTAAAACTTCATCTAAAACCGTAATGCAAATTTTCTATGTGAATATGGTAAAAAAAAGTGAAAGAGCAGGTAGAGAAAGAATTGTCTTAGGTTCATCATAAATTTTGCCAAGTATGAAAAGAATCTATCACGGAATTTACAAAATGATTAAAACTTTCACCCAAAACCATTGCAAACTGCTGATACTGCCAACAATTAAAACAGTGACTGTCTTGTTCCCACTAAAGTCAGTTTGACCAGGATAGAAACTACCATAAATTCTTGCTTGTAAGTCTAGTCTAACCCAGAGATGTGCATTATGTGACAGAAGATCTGGGTCTATGCAGTTTGTTATGAGTAGTCAGCAGAACAAAGAATCTACCAGCACATTAGGCAACCAACTGCAGATCAGGGTCTATGTTGTTTGCAGTTGGACCATACCTGTAAGTGAGTATGGTAATCACTATGTATTATTTCACATCATCAGAGAAGAATAAACTACTTAAGAATGATACCACAAAATCAGAATACAATAATTCTTTTTAAAAAAAAATGAAAATGTCTTGGCATATCCTCATAATATTCACAATCAAATCAACTGACAAGATCCAGCTCTGTTTTCCTCCAAAGCAATGCAAAAGCAAAATTAAGAACAACACTTTGTTATGAAAATTGAACCCAAACCTACACAGGTATTTTCTTATGAATTCAGAAACGAGAGTCCCTTCAAAACTCTCCAACCACTTTACAGCACTGACAGTTGCATCAAAAGTGCTGAATCATTTTTCAGCACTGTGAGTTGCATCAGAAGTCCTATACCACCTTAAAGCACTGTCAGTTGCATTAGAAGTCCTAAACCACTTTACAGCACTGAGTCACATCGAAAGTCCTAACCACTTTACAGCACTGACAGTCACATAAAAAGTCCTAACCACTTTACAGCACTAAGAGTCTCATCGAAAATGCTAAATCGCTTTACCACACAGTCGCATCAAAACTCCTAAACCTCTTTACAGCTTTGAGTTGCTTCAAAAGTCCTAACCACTTTACAGCACTGACAGTCGCAAAAAAAGTCTTAACCATTTTACAAAACTGTCACATCAAAAGTGTTACAACACTTTACAGCAGTTTCAGTTGCATTAAAAGTCCTAACCACTTTACAGTATTTATAGTTGCATCAGAAGTCCTAACCACTTTACAGGATTGAGAGTTGCATCAAAAGTCCTATACCACTTTACAGCACTGTGAGTTGCATCAAAAGTCCTAACTCTATTTATAGCACTGTGAGTTGGATTAAAAGAAATCTGTTTACGGCAATGAAAGTTGCATCAAAAGTCCTAATCCTATAATGAACCTGATTGGGATGTTGTACAATTACTTCACTCCAGTTATAATTTATCACATTTATATTATTATGCATACACAATACTTCAATCTTCTTCATACCGACTATAAATTCATTGTGACTGTGCATACTTTCACTGCATATATAGCATGTTTGAAAAATAAGGCTAGTCCCAAACTGATTTTCATACATTTCCAAGCGTTACAGACTCTCCATAAGGTTTTTATTTTTTTTTAAATCCTGCCTTAATAACTAGCGTATAAAGAACAACACTGTAAGATATGTTATGCAAAATGCCTACATCCCAATATGCATCACTACAGGTCTGGTCTCCATAGGTGTCCCAAAAGAAGTTACAAAAAAAATGAGGCAAAATGACATTGGGATGTAGTGAATATATTAAATGTTGCCAAGTAATGCACAAGAACAATATATATGTTACCTTGCAAGGTCCAAAGGATCCTTGTGGATTCTGACATTTTGTCCAGATACTTCACAATGGTGGAGAGATTAGCTGAAAATAGTTAGATACAAAAATCAAGTACAATCATTAGCAAAACATACATATAAATATATATCAATTCAGAGTCCAAGAAATATATACCTGTAAAGGAGAGAAACATTTCCAACTCTCCCACATGCCACCCCAACCCCAACCCCCATGAGGGATGAGTTTACAGTATAGTTTTAACTGAAAACAAATTGTTTACCTCAATCACCAAATCAGCACAAGTACCAGGAACAGTACACAATACGCCTTCCATCTGCAACTCTGCATAAGAATCATTATGGCTTAAAATTAATGGAAATCTGTTCGCCTGAGGCTAGTAAATTTCCTACTGGGCTAGTAGATTTCATAATTTTAATAGTCAAATGGATAGTAAGGTTTCAGTTGTCACCAGTCAGTGTTTATGTTATAATATGTAATTTTCATAAATCTGAATGATCAGAAATAGTCCAAGTTCTCCAGAGACAAATGTGCAAATTCACCAACATTCAGAACTTCCCTAGAGAGGTAGAACAAATTTTACAAATCATATTTCAAAATAGAGCGGTATAAACTTTTACTGGTTTAGTTAGATCTATAAATTAAAGTTGTATTTCAAAGTCTGTAAGTCTAAATTTCCTCTGACCTTTACTATTATATTTTAGATATTACAACATCTATGTTGAGATGCAAGGTTACAGCGCAAGGTCTAATACAAAGTTTGAATTCACCAAAACTGCAACATTAGCAAAATCTCACATGGTACATTATATGCCCTCCATCTCCAAATCAGCATGATAACCATAAACAGTACATTTGATGCCCTCCATCTCCTAGTCAGCATGAGTACCATAAATAATACATCAGATGCCCTCCATCTCCAAGTCACCTTGACTACCATAAACAGTACATTAGATGCCCTCTATATGGTATTAAAACAGGATTGTTATATTTCTCTCATGTAAAATCCTCTTTCATTGGTTAGATATGTATTAATAATGCACAGTATTCCTTTAACTCCTTCACCATGCCACATGCTCAAATTCTGTTCAGGGTTATTTAAAAGTCATAATAATGGTTTTCCCTTTTAGTAATGGTGGACAAATCTGATCATGGATCAGAATCACTTGTAAAACAAATTGAGAGCCGATACTGCCTGGATGCTTTCAGTCAAAGATGGAGAATTCTGTTCACTAGCTTGAGAAGTTTTTTTTCAAGGTTTTTCTATTTTAAATAATGGCAGCCAAATTGATGTTAGATCAGCATCATTGTTTAAAAAAATTTAAAGCCCTTTATGCCAGGATGCTTTCTTAGATTTGGTAAAATTCTATTGACCAGTAATTTAAAAGTTTTCTAGGTTTAATAGTGCTAATTATATCTGATGGTAGATCAGCATAATTTTGTATAAACTTGAAAGTCCTTCAAGTCATGATGCTGTCAAAATTTGGTCAAATTTTACTGAGCACTTTGGTATACAAGCCATTTAAAATTGTTACAATTTTTAGTAACAGCAGGTGATGGGTTTCAATTTAAGTCTGAAAGACCTTCATGACTAGATGCTTTCTGTCACATTTGGTCCAATTCTGATGAGTGGTTTTGGAGACGTCATTTAATGGATTTTCTATTGTATGTCATGGTATGAGGAAAGATTGGCACCAAAAAGCTCAAAGGTCTTCACACCAGGATCATTCCTCTCAAATTTGTTCTGACTCTACTGCCTAGACATTTTAGGTTTTACATCTTTAATAATGGCAGCTATATCTGATCGCAGAGTGGAATCATTTGTATAAATTTGAATGGTCTTTCTGCCAGGTTTGGTTGAAATTGGTTTGGTGTTTGTTTTTATATATAAAAGAAGTTGAAAAATAGCAATTGTTGATGGACATGTAATACATAATGGATGCAGGACCATACAGTGAGTTCTGCTGGCCTGCAGTCTAGCATGCTAAAGACTGCATGATTATCTTTGATCAACATGCACATTTTCTAATAATAACTATAACCCATAACATGTACTAAATTTTCTAATAACTACAACCCATAACATGTACTAAATTTTCTAATAATAACTATACCCCATAACATGTACTAAATTTTCTAATAATAACTATAACCCATAACATGTACTAAATTTTCTAATAATAACTATAACCCATAACATGTACTAAATTTTCTAATAATAACTATAACCCATAAAATGTACTAATTTTCTAATAATAACTATAACCCATAACATGTACTAATTTTCTAATAATAATTATAACCCATATTATGTACTAAATTTCTAATAATAACTATAACCCATAACATGTACTAATTTTCTAATAATAACTATAACCCATAACATGTACTAATTTTCTAATAATAACCATAACCCATAATATGTACTAAATTTCTAATAATAACTATAACCCATAACATGTACTAATTTTCTAATAATAACTATAACCCATAACATGTACTAAATTTTCGCAGCAATCCAAGGAAAACTAAGAGCTGCATTTACAAGATTCTGTCATATATTTTGCATCAAGCTTCAACTAAAAAAAGGGCAATAACTCTTACAACAATAGCATGAGCAGGCATTGGTCAAAATGTGCATCTTCAATTAAAGACTATAATAGCTACCAAGATCCATCCAAAACTCTGATACAGGTTGCATTCACAAGATTCTATCATATTCTGTGTTCAGCTGCAAGATAAAATTTGCTATGATATGGACCCTGATAACAGGAAGCACATCCTACATCCCAAAGACTCTATACACAACATGAATGCAAAATTAGAATGAGGTCCATGCATTACATATAACATACCTCTGAAGTTATTTAAGGCCTCCAGGCTCCCATTATTCACCTTGATACTCCACTGCAAGTAAAATAAAACTCTTTGCAAAAGCCAGTAAGAATTAACATAATGCATACAACAGTGTATGATAAATCATATCCACTGTGTGAAGGCAGCACAACATTTATCACAGAATATACTGACTCAAATGCAACATGTCCTTCTGCCTAGAAAGATGACCCCCACTGAATTAAAACTGGATTTACTTCTTATTGCTTGTAAATATAAAAGCTTCTGAAAAGTTGGTTAAATTCAAAAGCAAGTGCATTTCATTGATATAAGAGGATTATCTTTCTACTGATGAATGGAAAGTATTAGCAAAGATTAAAAAATGTATAAATCAAATTGAATTCAGAAAGGAAACTATAAAATCAGAATAATAATACAGACATAATTATGACTGTTAGCAAGTATGAAATCTGTGCTCTCAAAAATATTTCTCACAAAGGTCAAGAGCAAGTGGCTTTTAAGGATTAAGTTGACCCATGTAAAAATCTGCTTGCCCCAAGTGAAAATCGACTTGCCCTATGTATAAATCTACCTGTCCCATATGAAAATCTACTTGCCCTATGTGAAAATCTACCTGTCCCATGTGAAATCTACCTGCCCTGAAGAGACTGTATATAGTATCTCAAGCAATCTGTCTGAAGACAAAATAGCTCACCTGTACACCAATGCCAAATCACAACACTGGACAAAAACAAAAATTGTTCCAATTTCTAAAGAAATTCCAACTTACTAAATGATTACTTATTTTCTTAAACTGTTTTCATAAGAATGGTTTAGAATCATAAAACCACCCGATAGCACAGATTGCCATTTGGAGACAAATTAATTAAGTGTTTTGTGTTGGAATGTCAATAAATTGTACAATTAAGTGAATGGAGTAATATAAAACAAAGAACTCTCTAACTGGGGATTTTGGCACTCTAGTTTCTCTAGAAGCTGGATCAACACACTAAACAACATTTTAGGTTAGAGTACCTGAAAACTAACCTTAAATTAATGTAAAACAAAGGCAAAGGCATGATGTCAAGGCCAGATGGACAGATTGGTTTGAGTTTGTGGGTTTAATGCCATTTGTCAATGCATGATAGGATATACATGGCAGCCAGTATATTTGGTGAAGGAAGAACCCTGGCAAACCCTGGAAAGAACCACTGACCCACAAGAAGTTACTGTATCTTTCTCACAAAACGACATTGGCAGAGCCAAGACTCGTACCCACAAAGACAGGTGAGATGCGAGTGTACTGTAAAGGCAAGTGCCTTAGACCACTTGGCCACTACTGATTTTGGCGATGGACTGATGCACTTAACACAGCAAATCATTAAATAAAAACTTTAATCTTGTGCTTCTCACTATAAACTGTAAACACAAGTTCCCAATGTTTCATCTGCTTGTCAGTATAAATACTTGTTCATACTTTCAAAATCTTTAACCTTGTGAACACAGCAGCTGTTACTGGACAAGTGACTATATATCTTGCAATACTTACAAAGGGAGACAAAAACAAGAAAAAACAGTATTAACTGGGACGAAACCTGCATGCCAAGTCTATGATCAGAGCATTGCCTGAAAAACCAGGCAAAATGTTAATGTCACCACAAGTAACTGCTATGTCTTGCTTCCCACTATCAAGATAGCAAGAAAAACAAAACTAAGCTAAAAGTGCCAGAATATACTTCTAAATACACAGAAGTGAAATTTAAACCACAACTCCTCCACAGGTAAACAACTAAAACCTGAACCTGCTGACTATATAAAACACATTGTGCTGCAATGAATATTCTATTATGAATAATACTGGGGAAAATATTCAAACTGGTATTCAAATATCTGGTGCATCATTTATTCATTCATGTGTCCACTTTAATGCACCTCAAGAGTCAGTCACACTTTGAGATGGCCCCCAAGATATGAAGTGTCACTTACTGACTGATCTATCAGACCAACAACTTGACCTCTGCCTTTTTATTTATCTGATGCTACTGAGTCTGTCGCCATTAACATCCAAATAAATAATAAAAAAATGTGGAAAAAACTATATGCATATTAAACTAACACCAATCCCATGAAGATAGTGATCAGGGCCAAGGACTAACAAGTATTGTTCAGTTCAAGTCAGAATGGCATCCTGTTGCCATAAAGTAAGAATGGTATGTTAGTCATTGTGGATTTTCTCCACTCAATTATGAGATGCATTAGAAAGGCTACCAGTCTATAACCAGTTGATCATGTGACAAGCTGACTTCCTTTGTAAACAATCAGTATCTTATGTGCTAGCTGCGTAGACACGTTATTACTGAAATTTATTTTAAAACTGGAATGGTTACCAATGAAAGAACAAGTTGTTGCAAAAAGTGCAACATGTCATTACTTTAGAAGGAAAAGTGAAATCATACTGACTAAACAGGAGTCCCATGATCATTGCTGTGAAGTTCTGATGCCAGAAAGATTCAATTAGAATATATATTCTGATACAGTATGAAAATAGAATGGAACAATACAGCTACAATACTGAATGAGGATAGGTACCATGACCTGTTTATATCCTGATTCTGTTGACAAGATTTTTACATGTTTTTTGCACTGCGATTGATGGTTTTTCATAATCATTGGTAATAACTTCAATATCATCACATTAATTCCATAACATACATGTGATTTTTCATTGAAAACATGCAATATTTAAATATCAGATATACTTTTTTTACTATATATGAACTGCTCACATTTGCGTGATTCCCCTGTAGAAAGGTTACCCCTCTAACAAGTCACAGTCAATCAAAGTTTACTTTACCGTAGCACTGCCTGTTACAATTAGATTTGGTCTTGCTTGCGGTTCACTCATCATCCAGGACTTGTACACATTGTACATCGAAGTGTTCACCATTGGATGCCATAGAAAATCCTACAAAATAGAAAATATTTTCTTCATAAAACAGAAAGAAAAAAAATGAAAGAAAACAACTGAAAAATATTAATATATCATTTTTTCCCATTTGGCTTTGGACCTTTAGCTTTGATCTCTATGGATTGTATATCAATAGCATGATTTCACTACAAAATTTCCAACAACAGATAAAATTAGTCAATAATTTCAATCTGTTTCTGTTCACATGCTTTCTTTCTTGGAACCAGGAAAAAGCAGTAACCAAAACAGATTTGATAAAAGTTAGATGCTATTTGGTCATTTGAGAAAATCAGTAACCAACGGTAATTGTGGGTATGACTGACTGAAAGATACTTAACAGCCCCTCCTTGTCTTTTCATCAAACTCACTGTAATGTCTAATACGTATGTTGATAAAAGCTACACCAATCCCATGACAAGCTAAAAACAGAATATAATCCCCCAATTACATAGCTATCACAAGAAACCAGATTTTACTGGGTGGAAGTCATAGGCTTTAAGCAACCACAGAGTGACATCCAATAACACAACTGTAATTATAAATGTAGTTCAACAGTGTTTTATCTACCCATGCGTCATGCGTCAAATACGCAGAATTTTCCCATTTGATGCATCAAAGTTGATGACGGTACGTAAATTGACGCACCCCAATGTTATGTTTTGCTGATTAACACAAAATAAAGGTTTGGTCTAACTACTTCACTGGCTAGATCACAACTTGCTGAAACAGAGAAAACACTCACACATCAGTTTCTTACGCTGATGTTATCATAATACATAGGGTTACAACTGAGTGTGGAGCCTGGAGATGACTTTATGTGACCTGTAACTGTCACATCATTTGTAGCAACAGGATGTTTGAACCATAAATCACCACAAACAAGAAAGAGGTGAAAAATAAACATGTGATTTTACAGTGATTCTCACCAGAAAATATTATTTTATGCACATCCTTGTCTCGCAAAGAAGCAACAATTTCCATTCCCTCAATTATATGCCTTGCGTTGTTCCAAGATATTATCATCGTTCAAATGAAAATGATGTCCAAGGTAAAAAAAAAACTTAAAATAGATCCAAAACCAACGAAATTATCATTTGGACCGTGTTTTTACAACCGACCATCAATGACAGTATTACTATCAAACCAGTGGAGCCTTCATCATCTTAAGATGAGGTAACGTTTACATGTAAGATAAAACGTAATTTTGTGCAACAATGGTTGAAAACATACAGCTGGCTACGTTTTCAAAAAGAAGTTAGGTCGAGTGAAGAATGTGACAGTGAAGACGCCTTTATGTTTTGCCATATATGTACAGAGGCTAAAATAAACCTCGATGACCAAATGTGCAAAAAAACAATAACTTTCATAACAATACACTGGGAAGGCATGCTGGGTTACCAGAAAACAAACTGTTGATTGAACTCCAAATACTATCCAAATTTGTGAATGGCATTTTGTCCAAGTCTCAACATATCTTGATTCCGAGGTCACGTGCACTGCTTATTCCGCTACACTCAAAAATAAACACAATTTTTAAACCTAAACTTGTTTACTTCATGTACTCTTACAAATGACCACAAGTACATCTCTGGGTCTTTCTGCCTCTGAATTCAATCACTGTAAATATCAGTATATTTTCCCACCCAGCCGCCAGTCAAAGCCTTTGAACTTGCCGCCCAGCTATTGCACCATGTTCTTTTGATGTACTCTTATAATGACAACATGTACATCAAGGGGTCTTTCAGCCACTGAATTCTGTAATTCACAGGCACTTGGTTCCAGGGATAAACGAATGTGTACACTCACCAATATTAGCACAGCTAAGTGATAAATACATTTTCTCACTAAGAAGGTAGCTGAAGCAGGACTGGTAAGTCTTTGAATTTTGCCGCCCACCTATTACATGTGTACGGAGGACTCCCGCCTAAGTGATTTTCTGCGTCCCAATAAAAAAAAAAATTGGCGTCCAAATACGTGTGAGTAAGCATTTCAGAGACCTCTGGAAGGTTCACAACACCAGGCAAATTTTAATGCAGTTTTACAAACAAGACATAGCAGCGAAAGTGCTACTTAAGTGTGTACATTGGCTGAGTGTAAAATACACCCCTTTTTTAAAATACAAATCTCTTCTTAATTTAATACACAACTTAATAACAGCTAAAGAAATTGATGCAGTTGGTATTTTGAAGAATTCCACCGTTCAGTAACTTGGCTACTACCTGTTCAGAGGTACTGGAGAGTCCATCAAAACATTGTTGAGGATAATCTTATATGTGACCTGCAAAATTCGTCATTTGTGAAAGCAATGGCAGATGAAAGTACTGACATAGCCAACAATAAACGCCTTGTCATATATGCTCAGATTATTTCTGATGATATGAAACCATCAACAAGATTTTTAACAAATACAGAAAGTTCAGATGCTTCTGGCAAAGGAATTGCCTTATAGGCTTTAGTAACATTATATAACTATTATTTTTGTTGTGTATTTAAACAATATAATTATGTTTTAAAAACTACTTTATACTGATCATCGGCTTGAATAGGACTCATAGGTTTGGATTTTGACTCACTGTTTTTTTGCCTTGATGAGTCAAATGACTTACATGAAGCCATTTGTAGATAAAACACTTGAGTTCAAGCATCAGTAATCATCCTGATTAGCCACTACTGCTGAGATCTCATAAACTGCATTCATACCAGTCATAAAACATGCAATCACATGTACAATACAGAGTTAAACTGCAGAGTAACCTATCATGATATACAAAGTATAATCATTAAATACGGCAAGTTTTTCATGATATAAAGAGTTTTTTTTCCTAATTTCTATTACATTCTCAATGTTCCTAATTTCTAATGCAATCAGTATTCCTAAGTTCTATTACACTGTCAGTATTCCTAATTTCAACTGCACTGTCAGTATGTACTTTCTGTGTAAGCTAGCGGGCACAAGTATATACAAAAATCAATGTGATCATGAGCTAAATTCAAACATTTCCCTTGTGTTAATAAAGCTAAAATTCAGGTCACAGTAATTTTCTTTTGGTTTTAAGTGTGCAGATCTAATAAGGATATGCCCAATTATCAAGTTTATTGGCATGAACAGTACACAGAAGAATCAACCTGAAGCAAATAATTTACAAAAGTCACTAATGCATGAAATAATGGTCATGTAGAACTCTTATAACACAGGTGTACTATCTATCAAGATGCATCATCATACCAAGTTTCATGGTTGTAGGTGGGATAGTATGCATATAATATAGAAAAGCTAGAGAAAATATTAAGTCAGTGAAGCATGAAAAATTGTTCACAATAATCCACTCTTGTGATGAGAGTGCAGTATACAACAAGATAAACTAGGTTTCACAATTCCAGGAAAGATAGTATGCATAAAGCATTCCAAAAACCCATCTGGTCATCGCTAAATGCAAGAACTTTAACAAAGCTAGTATAAGATGACTTAAAGGTCACAATGGCCTTTTTTGCTCAAAGACAGAGGTACTAACATGGATGCAAATTAAGTTAAATGATTCTACCATGAACAGTCCCTGAGAAATTAACTTCAAACACAAACCAAAGTCAGTGAAGTGTGAAACATGTCACAGTGAGTGTAGCATTTTATATTACTTGTAAAAAATATGTACAAAAAATGTTGGAAATTTCTGAGCTAATACTGAAAATAACAGCTGCAAAAATGTTGGATTTCAAGCATTGATCCAGAGTATGTGGAAACCAAACAATTATGAATCCTACATTTAAACTTGATGTGACATCCATTACAGAAGAAACAAAAATACCTGAATGAGGCTTATGATAATTCTACTCCCTTTCTACTTTGGATTGAATTTTTTTCCCTAGATGTCAGTAACTGTTGAGTAAAACTTACAAGTCCAAATGCAAACTGCAGAGACCCAGATCTTCCATTAGCAGGTCTGGACCTATGTAATTTGTTAGGACAAATCGCACAGTAAAGAACACAGACCCGGATAAGCAAGCACATTATGCAACAAAAGATCAAGGTCCATGTTGTTTGCAGCTGGACTGGACTTTTTGGTGAACAACATACATTATGGCTGCTCTGCACTGCCTAGATAAGGATTTGGTTAGGTTTTGTGGAATTTTAATGCCATCTTTATACATGGTGGCCAGTATATTTTGGTGAAAGTAAGACCAGGGTGAATAACTTACCCCCCCCCCGAAATCTACTGGCAAGCTTTTTCACATACCCACACTGGCGAACATAGCTGCCAAAACTGGAGTACAAAAAATACTGACTGCTTATGACAAAAAAACTGATTTTTAAAATACTAATGCAATAGTAACTTTTTCAACATCGACAACTATCCATAAAGTAGGACAGTACCTTCCTTAATTATTTAATGTCAAATATGCATGTGTTGCACTCCTGCACCTTCTCAATGGGCACCCTGTTCCATTCAGGCACTCAGGCACAGGCTGTTTAAATGAGCCTTTTCCACACCACATTTTATTTTCTTTTTTCAATCATTATTGATTCCAATGTCCCATCTTTCACTGATGATCTGAATTCTGTGTGATTTTCTTACTGAACTGTTTTCGTTTCTTCACACGAGTAATCCTTTGCGATTTTACTCTCTGGAAGATGTGTGCGAAATAATGTGCCAGCAACACCAGTAACTGTAAGATGAAGGTTCATTTCTAAAAGAAATTTAGTAAACTGAATTTCGATCGAATTACATCAAGGTTATCTCTGGGTTTTTTATGTCGTAAGTTTAGGCTGAGTTGTGTATGATGAAGCAGCAAGCTGATGTTTATTAGCTTTTCGTGCTCTTGTATTTCATGGGCATCACCATGCCCAATAGCGAAATCACATTACACAATTTGCAAAACATAAGTTTTCTCCTTTACTAGATGGTTTCACAAATCTAAACAAGATGGCACAATTATCCTTCCAGTTCTGTTTTCTTATCTTTCCTGGCAAAAATTCTGAATATTCTGCTTTCCTATTCAACATGATTAGAAGTTGAATATTACGAAGATGAGATACAGTGATAGTGGTAACTGTTTGTGAAATCCAATAAGGCAGAACAAGACAGCACGGTAGCCTCGATTTCAAATGAACCAATCATATTGTAGAACTGTATTCATATATACATGCAATATATTCTATCAGAATGGAACCGAGTGCCCGTTTGAAACTGAAAACTGCAAGGGAATTTTTTTATTATTTTTTTTAAATTAAAAAACGTATTTTTTGCACAAAAAAACCCACACAGTATTCAGGTCCAAAATATGGACAAATACGGAAAAAAAACGGGACACTTGGCAGCTATGGGTTAAGCCAAGACTTAAACTCATGTGGATTTAGGTCATATCTGTAAGTGACCTGTAAAAGCAAATGCCGTAGACCACTGGGCAACCCAGGGTCCCAAACTGCCTAGACAAAGATCTTAACATGCCTTAAAAAGTTAGAGTAAGCCAAACATGTGACTTTGTGTT